>CM060950.1:357221506-357286104 GCA_030765055.1 Mantis religiosa
ACCAAAAACGTAGCAACAACTCGCTGCCCAACTTCAGTTAAATAGACACCGACATCGGTGTAGACAAAATATATACCACATATGAAACATTCGTCTGTAGGGCAGACGTATCGTCTACATCATTAATTATACGCATACCTTTATGTTCTTAAACTTTCACTTCTCTCTGTTTTAATGCCGGTAACTTCATACGAAAACAGTATAAACACATTGAATAGAGGATGTATAGGAGTGGAGTTAAGGATTGCCAAAGTAGTTGCAATTGAGAACTTTTGACTTACCTTACCAAACGAGTTGTGAACTGTTTTCGTCTTTCTTTTTTTTTACCATAAAAGATACCAGGAAATGACTCATTAAATTCCTTGTTTATTTTTACATTGGCGCACATAGTTACTGGCGTAGCTTATTCTAAAAGTGACCTGCATTACTGTCATAAGAGTTCACTGCGGGGGTAGATAAATTTAGACCACAGACGCATACAGTGTTACGTCACTGACACGTCAGCAATCACGCCACTGCTAGAAGGAATACGCAAACGCGCACAATGCATAATTCTTCTTCTTATTTTTTAACTTCCCTAGTTGTACCACTATCGTGGTGTTAGGGGATTCTTGTTTCTCTATCCCTTTTAAGGTCGGACTTGAGGAACCGAAATTTTGTATCCGATAGAGAACCAGGATAGGTGATCAGCCCAATGCGAGATGAATGATGGGAAAGATGATAATGGAGCAATTGGTTGAATGCTGACGGGGGAAACCGGAGGACCCGGAGAAAACCCGTTCCCGCGCCATGTTGAAGCTCATTTTGCGGTCACCTGGGATCGAGCTCTTGGTGAGAGCCTAGCGGTGCACAATACATAATTAATAATAATAATTAATAATTAATAATAAATAATAATAATAATAATAATAATAATAATAATAATAATAATAATAATAATAATAATAATAATAATAATAATAATAATAATAATAATAATAATAATAATAATAATAATAATAATAATAATAATAATAATAATAATAATAATAATAATAATAATAATAATAATAATAATAATAATAATAATAATAATAATAATAATAATAATAATAATAATAATAATAATAATAATAATAATAATAATAATAATAATAATAATAATAATAATAATAATAATAATAATAATAATAATAATAATAATAATAATAATAATAATAATAATAATAATAATAATAATAATAATAATAATAATAATAATCTGATATTACATAGGTAAACAAATAAATACAAAGTGAATACAAACAAAAACATTACAGTCTGAAAATAATTTTAAGAAAAGCTCTGACTGTTAAACTCACATAGTTTTCTCTGCCCATTCTTTCACAAAATATCCATACGAAAATCTTATTCTTCTATATACATGTTAATCAACGTAGAGATTTGTTGAAATGGATTTATTACATATTTCCCTGTACAAGGGAATAGGATTATACAGTAGGCTCAAGCGCTAGTCAAATTTTTCCAAGAGCTGGTCCATTTTCTTTGCATGGCCAGGTATAAAAAATGTCTGATGAGCTGCACTCACACGACTTTCTCTACTCTTACAAAAGTTTAGTCCTCTAGACACTTCAGGGTAGAATTGTCGGCGGGAGTCTCGGCGGTGCATGGCAGGATGATATGCTCTAAGTAAACACTTTCTCCTCCGGTGGGACGGACTCCGGCTGGTAGGATGCCAGTTGTGCAAGCCTGCCTAGAATCCTCCTTGCTCTGGGGTCTCCGGTTTCCGAACCGATCTCATGACTGTTTCGGGGCCACGAAAGGTGGGATGAGGATTGTCTTGGACCACCGAGGAGTTTCTATCTAGTGAAGTTTAGGGACCCCGTCCTCTGTACTGTGGTGACTCCTTGGGGTCGGCCGCCCTCTTTCTCCTCTCACCTCATCCTCCCTCCCGGAAGTGTCCCACTTGAGACATAGGTACAAAAGACCAGTCTGGTCGAGGGGCCCTCCAAACAATCCAATCCAAATGTCCATATAAAGGGCAAGCCTCAGGTGGGGATTTTCTTGAGGCTCTTCGTGTCTTATCCTTGATAGAGGCTGAACTTAAATTCCAAGTTTCGTACTAAACCGAATTTTCGTTTTCGAGTTATGCTGTTGATAGGCGGACTTACAGACAGATATGTACGCAGATCCTTCTTCTAAGTGCCCCCCCCCCTTTTAACCAGGGACTCTTGAAACTGTTATTTTCAGAGAAATACAAGCGGTGGAATACAATACCTCCTCTACTTACAATATACGTAGTAGAGTAAGGAAAAATGGGGAACCTCAAAACGCATTTCCAGTGAAATATCGGTATAGAATTTTTGAGTGGAATGCAACACCTCCTCTACCTAGTATGTAAGTATATGGCAGAGAAAGTTAGAACACAAGCCAAATATAATTTCTCGTTCTTTCTTCATTGTCATATATCGCTGAAACAAAAGGTTTGCTTTAGCTATTCTTTTGCTGCTTTTTCCTTTTTTATTACCTTTTCATTTCTTTTCTGTAAGGTTTAATAACCTGTCAACTGCCAGGACCTTTTATGATGTACGGAATGAAAAATGGGTGCAAAGGTCCTTTTGCGCTGGAGCTGATGTGTCAATCTTTTCCCCTCCTCCCGTTTCAACAGTAAGAATAATAATAGTAAGAAAATTTACTGCAACTTTTCGTATTGTTTACACGTATTATTTGCCGTGACAGTATCTTCTGTTATTATTCCAGTCGTCTTCTAAGTGTCATACAGTCATCTAAATAGTCCTTTATATTGCACTGAAATTGAATTCTCACTTGAACGTTCACCCCATGTATTTTTAAATGTTGGCTGCGTTTTGCAGTGTTTAGGGGATAAATGTAATGTGAATGTATTTTAGTGTCTTAAAATACTTAAGTTATGTTACACATTTTATGAAGCTGACATTCATAAAAGTTGAAAAATAAGCTACATATTTGGAAGCTATTTTCTTGTCTTAAACGTCTAAAATTTCTTTAAGACTTGCGCATAATTTCCTTGTTATTGGACTTTTAAAATTAACTATGTTTCTATTCCATTGCAAATAAAGTATTAATATATTGGAATCGAGAAGAAGTGGTTTTGAAGTTATTTACTTATAATAAATACGTTCTCATTTTTGGCCAAAATCTGAAGTTAATGACAGGGGAAAGTAATGGATTTTAAGAATTGTACTGAGAAGGTAGTGTTTTACAGTTAATTTAAACTCACATCGATCACAGAATTAACTGTTACATTAAAGCCGCCTAAGAGATTAAAGTGAAATAGATTTTATAGCAGCTGTTCGAGATTTTACATTTGTTTTTTTCTTGGCCATGAAGGTGAAAACAGGTTAAGAAAAATGGACCAAGTTGTGCATGTTCCCAGATCTTGAAGGTCCTTTTGTCTTCCGAAGTACGCTTTGTGCAATTGGAATTTATGTATTGTAGAACGAACAATGTCAACCGCCTTGGATCAAAAACTTGGCCAAAATATGTCACCTTAGGAACGCCAAATAGATGCGACCGTCATCTTAAATATGAATTGTGCCAGACTGAAAAATTCAATGCCATAGCCGGGATTTGAACCACGGATCTTCCGCTCTCCTTGCGGTTGCTCTAACTAACTGAGCTACTATGGCCAACATGCCGACATTCATTCAAACCTTAGCCTACACAGGCTAGTGTGGAAGAAATGATTATTTCCATCAATTTACCTGAATAACATAGTGGTTTAACTATGAAGCCTGGGACTTAAGTACTTACAGCTTAGTAAGTCGCCACAAAAAGGTGCGTGTCTCATAGCTATGAGAACCCCTAGTGGTCTACCGGGAAACATACGAGTCAGTTGGAGAATTTAATGTCATGTCGGCATGTTGGCTATAGTAGCTCAGTGGGTTAGAGCAACCGCACGCAGAGCGGGAGATCCGTGATTCAAATCCCGGCTATGGCATAGAATTTTTCAGTCTGGCTCTATTCCTTCAAACCTTAGCCTACGCCTCACGTTCAAGAGGTCCCAAGTTCGTATCTCGGTCAGGGTGAGTTACCTGGATGAGGTTTTTTCCGGGGGTTTCCCTTATCCTTACAGACGAATGTCGGGTAGCTCTAAGCTCCATGGACCCAGGACACATTTGAGCATCATTTCACCCATTTCATTCACCGTCCGATATGACTTACAACATCTTAAATAATTAAGCAGAAACAACGCCCCCTGTGTATTCTTCACTTCTTCGTTTCCTACTTGGATGTGTTAACCACAATGGATCTATATAGATCTCAGTGCGTGAGGGGTCCTACACCTATCATGCTCGCCTTTTAAAGGTCCGCGAGCGCGCGCGTGTGTGCGCGCACTGAGAAATATATTGGTTCCAGAATACGCACTGACCCTGCTACACACCATCAGTGGGACCATGGAATTGTGCAACTCATTTAAATATAAACTATACCTTTACTGTATTTCTTATTAATGTACTGCAAGAAGCGAGACGTATCCAGTGATTTCTTTTGTTATTAATAGATTCTTCTTGTTATATGGCATATAAAACACATTGCTAAAAATATATTGCAAGATAAGAATTCTGAGCAACATTGCAGTATATAATTACATATATATCCTGAAATGGGCTAACCTATGCTTTCTTCAAGGGACATTCTTCACGACCAATATGAAGATACCTATAAGATTCATTTATACTTAATCATTCATATATTTCTGCTCATATTGTAAGTAGTGTAACAATTAAACGAATGAATACTAATATTTGTAAACAGAGGCTGTTTATAACAAATTTCTTCTAATACATTTCCTGTTAAACTTCTATTTCTTTAGAGATAGAGGCTTACAGGTACAGTTACATATTTCGAAGTGCTCCACAGCAATGCTCTTCACAAATTAGGGCTGTTGACTTGGAATCTTCTTGTAGAATATAGCGTAGTGCAAGTGGTACGTGCAGAATTTTTAAACAAGCGATTTAATTACGCGATTATACCTTTGTGATAACTCCAAAGCTAGCAAAAATACAACAAAAACTGATTGTACAGCTTAGCCGTTACAAATCACCTAGTGCGCTCGTCTCAGCAATGTCAGTGCAGGCAGATAGTTTTCTCAGCACACCACATTAGTTCACAACTCACCAGATTTTACAGGGTCATCGGGCAACTTCCCTCAACAAGTGCTGATTCAGGTACCAGACTCATAACGACCTCGGAGTGCAACCTTACAAGGTACTCAAAGAACGCCTTTGGAAATCCACGTCCCGACGGCCCGCAAGTACTAGAGACCACCCACCTGGAGACCAGAAGCCGTCACAACTTCTGCTAGTAATGCTTCACCAAGCTGACAGACACACAACAGAAGTACTCCTGAGAATCCTGTGACTACGCAGACTCCCGACACAAACACAAACTTTGCTGGAAGCCTGGGAGAATGAACCATTGGACAGATCGGCACGCAGTGCAAATTGCATTTTGAAGCAGAGCATTGCGAGGATAGCAGAGGCCTAACAGGCATAACCATAAACGAATCTATAGCGCCAGATAAAAGAATTACCCAACCGACTCAGGAATTTAGAGAGCAGGGACTCGATCACACCCCCAGATAGTATACGGATAACCAACGATCGCAGCAACAGCCCCTGCTTGAATGTACCATAGGCGCTGAGACCGAAGTGCACGCAACTGCCTTTTGCGTTTAATCGGGGTGCCAAAGACACCAGAAGGTGTTGGAGTAGAAGTTGTTGACATTACAGTACTTTGTTGACTCGAAAAGAACAAACAGTATATAAGAATACTAAAACTAAACACGCTCTTTTGTAGAACGCATAGTTGACTACCTAATAACGTAAAACACGCTGTCAAAACATTTTATATTGCACGCAAAAATTTCAGTTAAAATAACCCCAGGACTTACGGGCAAACCCATTAATATAAGTAGTTATCCTCAAGGGTAGCACTTACCTGTTTGTGCAGTTTTCTCGTCCTGATCTAGCTTGGTGGGCGTGTTAATACTCTGCAACCTTGCTCGCACCCGAGTTATCATACCCATCGCAGTACTGCAACTGAAACATTGAAAACAAAATATTTGAATTAGTATAAATAGTTTATGGAAGATTAAACACAGCAAAACCGAAATTAAGCAACCTCTGCGGTAAAAAAAAAAAAAATGCAAGTGAGCGGGTGGGATTTAAGAGCCCGTGGACAACTAGGTCATTTAGGGCCATAAAGAATGCAGTAAGCCCAAGTAAAATAAACGGTAATCAACTGCCGGTATATGCAGCAGTGAAGATGAAAGTTCTTGGCAGCGTTTTGTTTTATAATTGTATTTGTTTGGTTATACTCTGATTTATATGGATGTTCATTACAATGGGAACTGATATTATGTTTTAAATAAAACTTAATTTGGCTCCATTGTGTTTTTCCTAAGTTAAAGCGGCTAAGAATCAGAGGAGGGCGGTAAACATTTTATACTGAAAGGTGACCAGCAGTAAAAACGTTTGATAGCCAGAGTTAATCAGAGTTAGTTTCTTTCATTGCAAAGGGTTGCAAAATATTATTTGAAAGGATGAGTATGAAATGTAGGATGCCTGTTGAGCCACCTTCTTTACTGCCCTTGACTTGTCGCCAAGTTTCCTGTAAGTCACCTGTTACTAAGTAGTCTAAAATTGTTGTGTTGATTGTTTTAATGCTCTGAGCCACTGCAACAAAACAAGCGCAAGAAAAAGTAGATGTTTACATTGTTATAACCAGACCTCTTTTCGAGTATTGCAAAACAAACGCTTAGGAAAAGGGTGCACTTAATATTGCTTACTTTAGGAGCAAATGTGGCAAATAACTTAACAGTGAATCTTTCGAAGTTTTGTACAGCTTAATTAGCAATCGTAAATAGTAAAACTACGTATCAACATTTTGCGCCTGCGTCACTTTGCAATAACGAAATCACTTATAACGAAACTTAACATTCTGTCTTACTTAGCATGAAGCTATGTGAAAAATAGCATGTTGTAAGAGACCAAACAATATAAATGACTGACTCCAACGTTCTTAAAGCCGAGGAAATAAACTCATGGAAGCACATTCGTAGAAGTCCAATACACATTATGTGAGAGTTATTGCGACATAACCTCAAAAGTATGAGATCTCTGTACATTCAGTTTTTTGAAACGAAATACATTTAATTGATTTAAATGTAACCTAGAATTTTTCAAGCCCAGTTATGCATTAATCTTCTTCTATTACGATTATGATAGTCATCCTGTAACAATCGTCATCAATGCATTCAAATGTAATGGTCTGAAGTAAGTTCTCGGTTTTATCTATTGTGTTAAATATCAGTGAGCAAAACTTCTACTGGGGGAAAGATTTTATTGTAATTTTAGGTAACATTACGAAAAGCTATATTATACTTATCAGAAAATACACTAGTATAACTCTCAATTGTCTGTTGCTCACTATAAATATTTTGATAAATGAAATGCATTGCGTTGTTGAAATTTACTGGTTTCTAAACGTAAAGTGATACTTTTTATACCTACTTCACCACAAAATTTATTTACCAACACATAACATAAAAAATTGTGTACTTCTAATTGCAAAAAAAAAAAAAAAAAAAAAAAAAACAATACTGTTATAAAAGCAAATTAAAAACAAATTAGTTATTTCATATTACGTTGTACCTGAATATTAATGTGACAGAAATGTTCATAATCTAATTCTTAAAACTCTGTAGTTTGAGTTCTCAAAAGACGAGGCTGCAGTTACTACCTTTTAATGCAAAGTAAGGGTACCTATATATTAAACTAAATTTGTGATTAGTGTCAAATAAAATAGTGTTAGCGACTGCTAGGGAGATCATAGTTTAAATTCCCATGGCCAACCTCTCTGAAAATTGGAATGGGTAAGGGAGGAGTTAGAGGTTTCTGGGCAGAAGTAAGGAACAGAGTGGAGGATAAAACGAAACAAGAATTATTTCATAATCTTAGTGGTAAGAAAAGTTAAATATTTTGTAGTCAACTAAAGATGGATTGGGGCAGAGAGAAATATGTGGATGTAAGCAGTAGGTTAGGAAGAGAATGTTGGGCTTGGACTAGATTAAGTGTGCATGGGTTAAGAAGAGATAGGATGGGAGTGAACTTGGTTAGATGTCCTTTATGAGGAAGAGCAGACATTTATTTACATTATATAGTCGAATGTGAAGAAACAAAGCTGTGGAGAAAATAGTTTCTACCAAAATAATGGGAGAGTATTAATATACAAGTTCTAAAAATCAGGATAATGAAACACAAGAGGATATAAAATGCTAGGAGAATTTATGGGAAAGTTTAAAGCCTGCTGTATTGCATATTTCCCTTTCATCTACAGAAAATTAGAAATGAGATAATTTCTGCAAATGTTTTTCTCGATTAATATGAAGTAGAGGAATAAGCATTTGTAATAATATTTTGTACTAAGGTAGAGATAGTCATGTGAGTGGAAGACCTCAGATTTTTCCTTTTAATATTACATAAAGCAAATTTTGGCTTTGCAGAAGGCTTTGTCGTCATCATCCTTTCTGACCATATCTTTCCAGAGTATCTTAAAATCACCCGCTGACAAAGTCAGTTGGATGTAATCGAAGCTTTGGTAGGTGGATTTGCCATTTCATTGTAAGCAATTCCAATATAGAAGGAAGGGCATACATTTGGCGTGCTCCCCGTGTTTCAATTCATACGACTTACTCTTAATCCATATGTACACCCAATAGAAGGATTAAACTACTCTCATTTAAGGGATTCTTCGAGACACAATTTGCCAAGAAGTAAAGCTCTATTTTGCTATATATTTACAAACTGGACAACAGCATATTTGGCAACACTGTGCGTGTGACTAGATGGAGCGTGTAAGGTGGTGCAGGTCACGAGTGGACAATCTTTCAACGCACGCAACTTACATTGCATTTCAGATGAGTTGTAGAACGTAATACATACCTTCAAATGTCTCTCTCTCTCTCTCTCTCTCTCTCTCTCTCTCTCTCTCTCTCTCTCTCTCTCTCTCTCTCTCTCTCTCTCTCTCTTTCTTTCTTTCTTTCTTTCTCTCCCTCTCAAAAAGTAAAAAAGGTATCTGGAAGCTATATTAAGCAGCGTATTCGAATTTATTCGCTCTGCCTAATGGGATATTGTTCAAAGTTAATTTAATAATATACAAGGTACACACTTTTAAAATCAGTAAATATGCTGAAAATGTAGTCAGATGTTTTTTCTTTATTATAGCTACGCAGTAAGAAGTTTATGATTCATCGTCCATAGGGAATTTTCATAGGACAAAAATATATTCGGGTTTCTAAAACGCTGAAGTTGGCTGACGTTCATTCACAGTTATCATCTCGGAAATGGACGCTTCTGAGCGGCTTTTTCTGAATCATGTAAGTCTTATGTGATTAATAAGTTTACTGTGGATAGAACAGGAGCGATTTTATTGAATTTCATTGTATAACATGGTAATAAATTTTAAACATTAAGGTAGTTTAGGAACACATAGGCTCCACCTTGCGAGCTAATTTTGTCTCTTCTAGGGTAAGGATAACGTTTGCTTGTATTAATATACTATTATGTACGTGAAAATGAGCATCTTCATTAAAATATACCTTCATTGATGCCTACTGACAAAGTAGGAAACATTTAAAGCAAAAAATAGATGATCGGTAAATTACAGGTTATAATATGTCTGAAATTCACAACTAAAGAAAACTGAAATTTTAAATTACTTTGAGCTTGAAATGCTTATACTCAGCTCTTAGATATGGTTGTATCCTGTATCACGTCTAGAACTGCTGTTGATGAATTATTTCTAGCTTTCAGTGTGCTACTAGTTGCGGAAGTCCTTGCCAAGTTCGAGAGCGAATGTCTGAAGCCAGTTATGTGGGTGTCTTACATTGGGGAACAAAAAAGTTGTGTTGTGTAAATAAAACAAAATTGGCATCGAACCAGAGCACATGTTTTGGCTTCCAGGGCAGGGCTTAGCATTCTGAGAACAGAACATCTGGGTGTCCTCAATTAGGTATACTGTTTGTAAGATGTGGACTTGAAAATAATCAGCTTGAATAAGACTGCAAAAATTTTTTGGAGAAAAAATGAGGTTAGGTTTCTTGAACAGAACTGTTCATGGCTAGGGTAAAATAAAACCGTACATGAACTGAAGTTTGCTGTTGTGAAAAGTCGACAGAAATTTTAGATGTTTTGTTTGTTTGAAAGTTTAAAATTTATTGGACAGGTCGTACCGGTTGATGAAAAGTGCGTTAGTTAAGATTAGCCAAGGATCAATAAAACTTGAAATACAAAGCAGACGCACAAATAGCACATCACGGAGCTATTCGATTTTTCGTTCAGTAGGTCAACAGCTACTTCTTTCAAAATTAATTTTATTACTATAAAGCGAAATAGTGAATATCTCGTCATTAATGTATCTAGAAACTTGATGACAAGCTAAAAAGATGCAGAAGTTATTATGTTTGATACCAAATATTTGAGACTCTTTCCAAGGCTATGATGGATATTACACAATCCAGTTTGGAGTTTATTGACGAGCGTTTTTTGTCCCACCATTAACTTTCACGTCCTTTAACCTGGTAGGTAAAATGGTACACGATGAATGAAATGGGCAAATGATGCTCAGATGTTCTCGAGTTCGTACAGATTAAGTTATATGGAATTAATGTTTTCAGGATAAGGAAGCCCTAAAGAAAACCTTATCCGGGTAATTCGTCCTCAGATATCTCGCCTTCGAACCCGAGGCATGTTGAATGTGAGGCACACTACCCTCACTCCACGGAGGTGCGTCTAGAGTGGGTTCTGTAAGAACACAGCCCCGAGGAGTAGTGTTGTAATACTCAGAAGTTAATGGAGCTCCTCCTCCTTCTTAAATTGCTAAACACATTTTGTATATCGTATGTGTGCCACTTTGTTTTTGTATCAACACAGTAACGTGCTTTACACTCATACAGTAATCTTCTTTTGAAACTGAAAGCAGCATATCAATGACTTCTTATACTAACTTAAATAGACGAAACACTTTTAAACAGCAAAGAAATGGGTGGACTACTTTTCAGAATGTTAAACAATTATCTTCTAAATAGTTACTTCGCTCTGAGCAAAGAAATCAAGTTTACGTTAAAGTTTAAAGTTATGTACTTAAATGTACTAAGTTATTGGAAAAAACTGGATAAATTACGTTAGTTTTGCATTCATTCAATTTTAATGAAGTTATAGAGATTTAAAACAGCTCCAAATTCCAAAGCCTCATCTGCTCACCAAACAAAAGTTTCGGAAGTTAAATTACATATCTTTTTCGTATTCTTATTCCACACGGCAGTGAAGTTTTCTTTTATATATAAAAAATAAAGTATTTAGCTGATTTTATGGAAAACCAGTTTTAAAATTAAATAATGAGGTAATTATAGATCTGAATATCTGCGATAATCGCAGTGTCTATCACAGTGACAATCCCAATGATCTTGGTAGAATGGTGCTTGTCAACACTAGATGTTATATACATTTGTTTATTTCTTGAACACGTTCACAGAGTTCTTTAAGACAAGCAAATAAAAAGAACTTTCAGTTATATTTAAGAACGAGACAGTATTAATGAAACACGATAGTAGTTTTTTTTAAAGCTGATATTGAAGCCTAACAGATTTAAAGTGGAAGGCAAATCACCTTCATTGTTCTGTAGAACTGTCTAGTTTCTCTCCTTCGAAGGTGAAGGATACTTATAATTTGAATTATTCGAAAAATCACGTTAAACAACCATAGACTATGTTATTACATGAAACATAATTCGCAAGCATATTTACTCACATCTCATTGGAAAACGTAACAGCCCTTGTGGCTTAAGGTAACACCAACTAACAATAAAGTTCACAGCAACAAACTCAACCAAACACTGGTATGAGCGCAGCGTATTTGCGTCTGTCTTCTTCACTGGCTAATATCTATTTGATTTGGTTTGTGAATGCTAACTGGTATCGCAAAAAACAACAATAAGAAAAAAGTCGTTATGGACGCTTCCAACTTGGCGCATTACCATGAGCGCAGCCAAAAACAGCAAAGGATGTAGTGGAATCAGTAAAGCTAATATGCCAAGTGATCGTTCCAATTTCTGAGTCCACTCCCTCCCCGGCTGAGGACGTACACCGGTAGTGACGTCAGTGATGTGCCAACTCAGCAGCATGGCGACGTGGACGCCCAAGTAAACAACCTGGTGACCACGTGAACAGGCGTCATCAGGGATTTCTCTGGAACAATGATTCAAACGCCAACTGTCCCTCGGCTTCGTCCAACATCCGCTGAACACGTTTCCGTGAAGGTGTATTTTTTTTTTCTCCAAAACTAGCATCGTGAATAAGCTTCATCTATGCAGAGCATGTTAGTAATGCTTTATTTTCGTGTTTTCTGGACGAAAGAAATTACAAGTTCTCTTTTCATAACTTTAGAGACCGGAAACCAAATTTAGGCATGCTCATACTGTCCTCTCTGTTTAATGCATCAATTAGCACAAGATATGTGCAAACGGAACGAATTTTGAGATCATTGTTTGTTTTTTATTTAAATGTGTGCTAAACTAAAACATTTTGAGAAGGATTTTTGAGCACTGAAAGGTAATGCTTCAGCTGATTTCATGAGTGATACATCGAGCCTGCACTAAGTTCACATTTACGCAAGTAATTTCATTTATATACCTAGAATTTTTATTTTTCCAGGTTAAATAGGTTTAGTTTAATTAAGTTTAGTTTATCGTTCTAAGCCTTCGTTACATATGGTAGATTTTAAAAATTTAAGTTGTCAAACTAACGGCTGATTATATGACATTAATCTTTCTTGAGATAAGATCGTTTGATAGGATGTCTATTTAGTTAACATGGTGACGGAGAGCTAAGAAACGTCTTGGGTTCCATTCAGAATTCCAAATTAACTACCTTCCTAGTTGAGATATTTATTCCGGTTTTTCTGCAGTCCTTAAATATGAGAGAGTGGCATAACCTTATGTTTCTAAGTTCATGTTGTTAACTCGATGTTAATTATTGGAATTTCTATTTAACTTACTCACATCTCCCCTACTCCCAAATAGTTTGCTTTATTTCAGTGTTTCTTAATTTTTATGTGTTCTTAAAATATGCGTTCTTTAAGTTTCTGTAAAATGTTAGCAAATAAGTGAAAGTAACTGGAAGATAGAAAGGGAATACGAGAGAAAATGAAAACCTAAATACTAGAACATTTTACGGCTAATTTATTTTCGAACGTTAAAGAGCGCAATTTCCAATATCGTACACGATAACACTCTAGCCAGCCGTGTTGCGTCGCTTTGATGTGCTCGGAAAATAAGACATTAATTTCCTTCTACTAGTGAGCTGTCACTACGAACATGTTTAGTAAACATCGTAACTGGGTCACACTCTTCTAGGCGAAGAAAAACACATTGTCGCCGCCGTATATTTAAACCGCTCAATGACGACACAGACAGTCGTCACATCTGGCATATTCTTTTCTCGCAATTAGATCCAAAGAACGCAAATTTATGTTACAGTGATCTCAAGTCTGCAAGTAACAACTTATGAACTATTGCGTGGTTTCTAAAGCAAAACAGGGATATTTACATTTTACAAAATAAGGAAATTTAAGCGGGTATTTTGAATGTTGTATTTGTTTTATAAGGAATGATTTTAGAAACACAGATATAGCAAGAACCGAGGGTCAAAAGTGAATGGAATTCCGTGGCGACTATAGTTTATTTCGAAAGCTGACAAAAATGTTAACTTGAAGCAACCTTTTGCAAACATATGGGAGAGGGGACAGGGAAAAACGTACTTTAATGGAACGCCCTTAGGCTACTGGTTTGTGAAGGAAAATTCATGGGGGGTTATAGAGGTGGTTTTCTGCCAAATGTGTACAGCAGGTTCGTTCTAATTTGAGACAGATTATAGCCTGTTGTTTGTGTTCTCATAGTTACCTAGGTCTATCTAAAGGTTGTTCAGGTGAAACTGAGACTCACGTTGGATCTGTAATGATTTATGTAAGTACAGATGTATTTTCTAGACGTAGCGTATGACGTAATGTTGCGCAGTAGTTTATGGTCAAGTCTACTTGTTTATTTGGAAGAAAAAGGAGTGTCAGTTTAGTCATTTAACCCACTAGCTTCACCAGCAGAGATTCGCATGACGTCACTCGCGCACATCCGAGCAAGGTCATGCACCACGTCTAAAAAATACCTCTGTACGGAACTTGGAGGTGCTGCCTATACATCCTATAGTACAGCTGTTCACTATATTGCGTGTATCCGCAAAGAACGTCTGTTGCTGGTTAATTGTATTTACCTTTCAATGCTCTAGCTTTGAACTACCGCAACACAGTGAACTCGGACAGACGTCACAAAGCAGATAGATGTATTTGCGTTTCATCTGTTAACTGACTGGAATCACTGGCACCACTTAGGGTTAAACATTTTAGCCATTGGTTCATGTCTGAGCATTAACTATCGATAGTCTCTCCCAAGAAGCTGTCTTCTTTTATCAAGGATTCTGGTATTCTTGGAGACTAGTTGAGGGAACGCACAATAGATCAGAACTGGTTGCAGTGCATAGGGAACTTCATGACCCTCCCCATTCATTAAACCTAACCTAAACCTATTCAGACATCACCAAGTTTTCCAATATTTGTTCCAAACTAGGTTAGTGTTAAAGGACCTTCACTTGCTTTGATTTTAGATGTTTATTGACTTTTTTATTTACAGCTGTATAGTTATCTTACATTTTGGTTTCAGACGACTTCGAGAGGCGTTTTCTGCTTTCTAAAATAAGGGTGCTTTTCTGTTTCCAGAAGGTTAAAAGGCTGATTAATATCTTCACTCTCAGCAACTTAAGAAATTGTCTCTTGTGTAATCAGGGCTCGAACCGCAAGTAGTGAATGAAGGGGAGCAACTGGCTTGTGTTAATGGGAAAGGTTGAAATATTCTGGCAACTGTTCATAGTTCAAGGAAGCACTTCTGGCTAGCCTGCACTGGATTTATGTTCCTAGCATACAGCCAATCATGTATAAACCTAAAGACTGCAACGGAGGACTTCGCAACCAAAGTGGACTAAGTCCATTTTAGAAAGTTCTAAGTCCCGAAAATGGCAGCACGCAGATTTATTCTTTACTGCAGCAAACCGAACATTTTGTGAAATAAACAATAAGTTTATACTTTTAGTAATATTCCTGGTAATTTGTGATTTATAATATATTTTTATCACAGTTTTTGAAGAGAAGTTAAAAGTCATGTGCATGAGGTTCTAAAGTGGAATAAAATAATACAATTTGAGCAGATCAAGGAAATCATTATTACCAGTACAAACGAGACTTACGTTTTGCAACACCTAAGTGCACAAGAGTATTTGAAAATGTGCACTGTGACGTCTTGAAGATTGATAGAATTTTGAGCAGATTGGTAGAACTCCTTTTTCAGACACACCAGAACACTTCTGTTGTTTATTAATAGTTAATCTTGTTATATAACGCGATTCATTGTGTTTCTCTTTAGTTATGTGAAATTTACATAGAAGTGTAGTTAACTCCACATTAAAAGAATTTATCGTTTTGAGCAAATGATTACATATTTTAATTCTATTTAATGCTAGTTTGTACAGCTATATGCAATAGAAAGTATTATCCATCAAATCGTAATATAACCTCTTTAAATTTATATTAAGGAGTTTTTAAAGCAGTATAATTATAATTATTTTTGCACACAAATCAAAACTTCAGAAGTGAAAATGAAAACAGATACTTAGTAATATGTTCACCTCAATATTTGCTTGTGTCGTAACTTACTGTTAGAACAGCTTTATAAAAGTTATTAATTTAATAGCCACCTGTAAGTAAATTAACTTATTTAAAGAGTTTCATTGTTATCTGATAGGAAAATGAACTTTTGCAAATGCAGATACGACTGTAACTTCAGTACTTAGTCTGTCTTGCTTTTACTTTTTCTAAATATCTAAAACGAATTCATTTAATATTTTAATCTTTTAACCTTGTCACGCGTTTTCTATACTCACATAATAAATTTAATACATACCTTGAATTTTCTGTAAGTAGCTTGCGAAATCTTAAATCTTATCGAACTTTTTGTAAAAAAATACTACATAAAAATTAAATGCACATCCGTTAAAATATCCCGTTTTTTATCGTTTAACATTTTCTATGATACCAACCATTTTCAAATTCTCTGTTGTTTATACGAATTGTTTTACATTTTAAGTAATTCACTTTGAAATGTTAAATAATTGTTTGTATTTTTCTTATGAGCTTGAGCAAAAAGTAATGAAGTCGTAGTTAGCATATAATTAATAAACTGTTAGATAAATTATTTGCTTAAAGTTTTTGTTTCCTCTACCTCTTTCCAGAAATAATATAGACAGTAAAATATCTGTATATCCTCGGCAAATAGTTTGTATTAGATAATACTGCATACTACAAATTTTATAGGGCGACTATCCAAAATGTAATGAATTATAATTTGTAGAACATAACTGAAATAAATGCAAGTTGCAGAGACAGTTATACTTGCCAGCGATGTGCTTATATCCATCGAATATGGATAGCGAATATGAATATCAGACACAACCTATAGGCATATCAGTAAAAATTTATGGTATCTGCGAATAAGTTTTAGTCTTGTAGTTTTATTTTGTGAATGCCCATTGTAATGATTTCGGAAATGAGAGAGTAGAGTACAAATATATTCATTGTTATAGTTAATTGCATAAAAAGCTGTGGCTTGCGCCTCTGTTGGAAAATATTTGTTTTATTCATAGAATATAATAGCACATGTAGAAACAGAAGCCAAACATTCCACATCTAACAGTAATTTCATTTCTTTGGAATAGCGCACCTATAAAACGTCAGGCGTTAAATGTTTATTCATAAATACATTTCTCTTCGTACCTCAGCAATAACTATGGGTTGTTCTTTGCCAGCCGTTGTTCCCCAAGCCTGCTTGTCTCTGAAGACATATTTTGATCTAAATTAAGATGTGATGAAACTGCTTATTCGTTTAACCTTATTACAAATCAATGACTCTTAACATACGTTTTTGTGCTGTGGAAAAGAGGTCGGGTCTATCTTTTAATAACTTGTCGGTACAGGAAGGCTCGTGACCAAGGGAAGGTGATTCAACCCATGTGAGAAAAGTTGCTGCGCAATGAGTGGGGGAGTGATCGCAGGGCACACCATGTACTGGAACAGACGCCCAGTGACGCACAAATGTCGCCTGACTAAAATAACAAGATCCGCCTGCCTAAATCTGGAGCTCCATGATGACACACCCCTCGCTGTCTCAAAACATAGCCAATACCTGCTTCTTAATAATGAACTTGTCCCTTGATGAAGATTGCAACAGTTTTGGCGTCTTTCTCACACAGAAATTCATATTTCTATGTACGCACGTTCTTGCTTGCTTGCGACACACTCTGCAAACATGGTCTTAGCAACGCATACACGAACATGCGCAAGCTTGTTTTGATGGTTTTGCTTACTTGTTGCCGCTTGAATATCAATGGAGAGCTTAAAGTCTTATATTTTATGTAAAAAGAGCAACGTTTTCTTTCTCAGTTCGAAAAAAGTACTTAGTTTTTAACAGCCTCTTACCCGAAATATAGGGTATTCCGATTATTTTTCCAGCCAAATTGGGCTCGTCTCATTGATCCAGATGTTGTATTATACGAAATCCTATAGATTATTTGTCATCAATCACATTTGCCTCAGATCTTCATAGCCGACTAGCCGTATATAGCCGTATATAGGCTAAGGTTTTTGATAGAGTCAACATGAAAAATTCAATGCCACGGCCGGGATTTGAACAACGGATCTCCTGGTTTCCGTCCATTCGCTCTTACCCATTGAGCTACCATGGCCAACTTGTCGTCATGACATTATATTCTATACGAGTCAAATGGAGAATTTAATGTCATGATGGCAAGTTGGCCATGATAGCTCAATGGGTAAGAGCGACTGGACGGAAACCAGGAGATCCGTGGTTCAAATCCCGGCCGTGCCATTAAAATTGTCATGTTGACTCTATCTACCGACATTTTTGTTTCTTTGGATGTTTGTTAAATGCATTGTTACAACATTAGCTGTAGCACTGAGTGAACTCTAGGACTGCCTTCTTATGTCGAAATGTTACATAGTGAAGACAGAAATAGGTTATCGCATATATGTAACTCATGTGATTAAAGATGACACTAAATATTTGATAAGTGTTAACTAAAACATGAAGGGGCCCCGATTAAAACACACGACTAGACCCATTTATTTCATTTATGCTTGACTATGCCTAAATGTGGTACTTATACGTCTGGTAGCTGCACTTTAATTGAAGATATTAAAGTGCAGGTTTCCAGGAATCAGAAGATGTAACGATCAATACTTTGACGTCTGCGCATATCTCATAGGGGCCAACTGTTGAAAGCGCATATATCGAGTATTTCCGTATGTTCTATGCAACAAACAACTAGCGCGAGGTTAGAAAAAGTGTAAATGTCGGACAACAACAATGAGATGCAACTTACACCCCGGAAATTTCTGCGAAGTCACACGATGTTGTTCATTGCCACAAAAACAAGAAAGATGTAGGAAAAATTCTAAGTGCAATTCATGGATTGGAGAATAATGTACAACCTCGGCAAGTCGACAACAATGGGTATTTCTTGTTGCGTTTAATAGAGGTGCGAAAGCCCAGACGCCGCTCTCGAGCCCATTTTAGTGAACTCAAAAGAACAAAGAGTGTATACGGGTACAACTAAACAGCCTTTATTCTCTATTGAGAATAAAACATAAAACGCATTGGCAAAACATTTTATTGTGCACACAAACTATTTACAAAAATTTAAAATAAAATGGAATAGAATACAACTAAATGAATAACATAAAAACACCAAGACTTATGGACCAATCCATTATTTAAGTCCATGCTGTAAACACATGGTTAAATATTGTATTCATTTAACGAACAGTTTGGTTCGCTTTTTAGTGTTTAACTCGTGCTCGACTAAGAGTAAATAAATCACTTGGTGCAGAAACCCCTCAAGTCCAGTCACTATGGTTTTTCAGAAGACAAAAAAAAAACTGAATTATTGTTCTTACCACATATTTTTAGAAAATTTGCTTAAATGTATTGAAGTCAAATACCAATCGCATATTCGATGCAAAATATTAAACATCCAGTAGCTTTAAGCTCAGAGTTATTGCGTATTATATGTGTTGGACATTAGGGGTTTCTGTTCCAAATTGAAATATATTATATATAAGGTAGCATAATATATTTCTGTTCAATTACAACACTCCAAAAAGAACCTAAAATACTTTACTTGGTCCACGTAAGGGGTTATTGAGTACAAAAAATTCCAAAGTTATTTTTATTGATCCACGTAAGTGGATTTAGAGTACAATGACTGGATTCTGTTGACTGAGGAAGTTAAGGCTTACATTTCTTCAAATCTGTCATCTTCTTATCACTAATCATTGGAACTTCTCAAGGAAAAGCTAACTTCGAGGGCAAATCTGGAATTGAGCCTGATTCACCAAATCTGAAAGTATGCTCTTGCATATCCTTATAGAAGTTTGAGCTTTTACGACACCAGGAAACACTTTGCTGTGGGAAACCTCTATGAATTCTGATATTGACAAATATTATTTTATTTCTCTGGGTACTTTCCTTCCTTGTAATTTTAAGGACAGTACATTTTTCCTGTAATGCGTTGGACATCAGGATTTGAAGTCAAGGATTTCTTCTTTAGTCACCACGTGAACGTGAGCGGCTTTTTAGAACTTGAAGGGATAATTAAGTCTGAATATTCGTTAGTAAGTATGCCATATCATTTTTTCTTAATGTCCTCTTTACAATACTAAAGTCTCCATCACAGGGTAGGTAACTGTGCCTTCTTATTAGAAAATACGCGTGTATTGTACCAATTCTTCCTGTCGCTACTAATGTCAATATGAACCGGATTACACAGATTTTTATTTTGGCCAGAACAACCGTAGGAGAAACGGTAACCGGTGCTAATGTTTGGACTAATATATTCATTGATGTAAGTTAAGATGAAAGAGCAGACCTCATTGGGACTCTTCATAGACCCTGTTTCATCATAAGTATAGAAAACAGCTTTGTTAAATTTAGAAAATAATTCCATCATAATATCAGAATTAATTTTACTGGTCATGCACTTCTCTTTGCATCTGGAAGAGCAAGGAACTGGATTTCAAAATATGTGTAATCACATTTTTAAAATAACAAAAGCAAACAGTTTAACAACGAAGTAATAAATGCTTAACTACAATCATGACCCAGTTCTCTAGGCATAACCGTGTCACTTTTGTGTTTGTATACGTTACATTCTTTTACCTTTTCTCGTATGTAAGTAACACTTTTACTCCCTGTATTCTTTTAATTACAACTACTTTACCAGTAGCAGATCTTAGTGTAGGAAATTGTAAATGTAAGAGCTAAAATAAAGATGAAAGAAAAGAATGTGCGATGGGTGCCTCCAACATAATTTGAACAAAAATCCCTCAAGTCCTGGACATGAGTTTCTGAACAGAGCGAGGTGTTACACGCTGTGACCACAATTTACTGCGGACTTCAGTTTTCATACAAATTGATTTTATATGTGTATAAAAATTGACGTATAATAAAAGGAACTCAATTTTTATAAAAATTGGATATGAGGGATTTCTGCACCAAGCGATTCAAATGTCTTTCGCAGGTAAACCTAACGGTTACTCAATGCGTTGGAAACCCCTCAGTGGTTTCTGGAACAAACACCAACATATTGTAACTCCACAAAAATCCTACGATTTTTGAACAGAAGTTGCAAATAAAGCGTACTTTAAGCAATCATTGCAAAATTAAACTTAAGTACCTACCATTTTATGCTATTTGTAATTATTTTCTGTATAAACATCTGTGTCTCACTCAGATCTTGAATAACATAGAAATTCTAATGTGTTGCACTCACATGACTTTTTCTACTGCTATACGAACTGCTCTTACAAACGCTTCTTCTTTTACCTACTTCAGGCTCGAAAAATCAGTTTTTATTACATATTTCTTGCAGGTACAGTAAGTAAACTGTAAGTACAAATATTTAACATCTGATCGCTATGTGATGACTTTGGAATTTCGTTCTCTTTGTATAGTGAAGGGATGAAAAGACGATAAATGACTTTTTAGTTTAGAGAAGTATACGTATTTGAAAATTAAAATCAATAATAAGAAACAAGTCGGTAACGGTTAATCCGATAATGAAAATATATTTGACATACACTGTATGCTTTAACGAAATCTACATTTTTATGTAGTAAGATATCTTGGACCTCTTACTTAAAATGATCAATTATGCAAGTCATTCAGAATAATACGACCTCACAGGCTATTTCCAGAAAATTCAAGATGTAGATTTCAAGTTTCGTGAAAATATATTGAATAGATAAACATACATAAAAATTGTTATATTCATATTTTATTTAATGTCATAAAAACTACAAAAAACTCTGGTTTGTGATATAAGTCAAGGTAATACAGTTTAAAATACATTGTTAATATTAGAGTTAAAATATTCGTAAATACTATAAAATGGATTAAGAAGAAGCTAGTTTTTCAACTTGTTTGAAGTGTTTGAGGCTACAATATTGAGCTTCTATAGGCAGTCTATTAAACATTTCGATTGATATATTATTAAACTACTGCTTGGATTTCGTCAATAGTAAAAAATGTTTGTGACCGAAAAATGTTTGTTCCTCATCATGAGTTATAGCTGTGTGTAACTGGAGTTTGCTTGAAAATTGTTATAAATATACTGATTTATGATGTTAAGTATAAATAAAGGGTAACAATGACCATGTAATCATTCGTATTGCCTTCTTTTGGAGTGAGTATTTTATCAAAACTAGCCTCATTGCCCCGTATGTGGATTCCATATGATAATATACTATAAACAGCGTAATATGTTAGCCATGTTTGAGAAAACAAAAATGTTCTAAAATGTTCGTTGTAAAGGGTAGTTTGATTTGAGGATTTTCTTGAAAGTCTTCGTTTCGTATGCCTGAAAGATTTGAACTTAAAATGCCAAGTTTGATATGTAACCGATTTTTCGTTTTTGAGTTAACACAGACACACGTCCATCTCCTTCTAGAATGCTTCTTTTGGGGCAGGATCAGGGAGTTTCAAAACATGTATTTCCGGTGAAATCTCTGTATCGAATTTTTGGATGGAATACAATACTTAATCTTATTGTAAGTACGGGGTAGAGAAAGTTATAAAAAACCTTTCTTTCATGCATATAAAATCTCACGAACGTATTTAATTTAATATGCTTCATTTCGCTCATCGTTAATACAGTTAACTCCAGCCTAAATATAGTTCATACAAAACGCTTAGAGATATCATGAAAATGTAATATATACAAACTGACGTATGTATGCTTTAGCGAACGGCACTTTACCTAACAGGCCAAGCAACCTATGCTGGATATGAGAAAACATGGAAAGTGCACTGAAAACAATGCAAAAGTAGTGAAACATTACACAAAAGAATTTGTGGACTTTCTCAAAATTATTCCAGTTTATAGTTTATAAAAAATAGTAATATCTATCACCAAATAGCCAATGTATACCAATAATGTTAAAAATCACTGTAACTTAATTATACAACTATCCTAAAAGCAGGGCATATAGTATTACAAATTATTAATGCAGTATGCTGTAATTAAATAATAAAGAAACCTATACTGGATCTAGGCTTAGTTTCATCCTGATGTATAAAAGAGATAGAAACCCTGTACCCATCCACAGGAGATCTGCCACCATTGATGGTAATCCTCGCTCATTCAAAGTTGAAAATGTAACCCAGACATATCTCTTTACCATTTTAAAGCTTCTTATAAAATGGGTGCTTCACAGGGGGCTATGTATAAGAAAACCCCTTTTATTTTTCTATATACTTCTTAAAAGTTTTCCCCTTAGATCCTTCTCACCAACGAACTAATCGTTAGCGTCTTTTGATGGTACATTAAACTGAGAGCGGACACTAAACTACGCAATCATGTGATGTCAAAAGACGAAAACGAACTTTATAAACTCAGTGATGCTTTGGACTAATTGATATTACGCTTTCTTTAAAGAAGAATACCAGTCTCCAAGCATATTAATATTAGATTTTTTAATCAAATTGGAATGGTATTGCTTAAATTATTACACTGGAACTATATTTCCTATGGGAAACACACCCCAAAAGTGCTGTTAGGCTTGTAGCCAATGAAAAGAGACCGCAACCATGTATATTTGTTGACACTAGGATTGAACTAAGGCTGGATACGCTATAGGTATAGAGATAAGCGTGTATGTGCATCCAGCAGAGGCCACTAACGCACTCAAAAAATAAATGACAACTTGACGACGCAATACTAAACGTACCTAAATAATTAATCGCAATTTATAGCAACACTGATAAATAAAAGGAATATTTAGGTCTCGGTATTTTTATGGAAGAATGCGAAAAGTCTATTGTTTTTCATTTAAAAACCGGCAGTTGCTCCTTGCCCATTATGACATTATTTTGTGAATATTAATAACAATGACAGAAGTGTATTAAAAGCACATTTCTTTCGTTGGGCTCATATATAAAATTTGATCCCTTATTTTAATATAACTTACTCTTTAAAGGTTATAACTCATCTGGTAAAACAGACATGACATTCCTTTGGTGCCATTCTCTTCTTTTCTTCAACTTTGTGTGTAGCGGTGGTCGGACTTTACGGCGACACAATCCTAACATGATACAAGCACTGGGATGGTAGCCAAACTAAAGAACAAATCAGGGGGATGGGTTAAACTCCGTTCATTCAGTGAAAACCCCGCCTTAAACGTTTTTCTTTCAATAGTCTTGATGCGTTTCCTCTGGACTCTATTTAACGTATACGTTTTAATTTTGCTGCTGCGCGTAAGTCATTCTTTTAAGAATAATACTGTAATATAAGTTAAAGAGTTTCAAGACTAATCATTTTAAGCTGCAACTGTCATTTAGTGATTAGTGTGCTAACCTATAAATCCAGAGATAGCTGCTAAAATGCACAGTTGGAGAAAGGAATTTTTCTTTGAGTAGAAAATTTGATCCGAAGGTATGAGAATGAATAGATCATAACAGACAAAAGTGGTTAGAACATGTAGAGAGAATGAACGAGGAACGTTACCGAAAGAATATACTACACTACCTCCCCAGAAGAAAACAAAACATCGGAAGACCTAAATGAATTAATCATTTGGAGCACACAACAAGGCTCAGGAAAAGTTTATTGTTTGATGGAGAAGAAGAAGAAGCAGAAGAAGAAGTAGTAGTAGAAGTAGTAGTAGTAGTAGCAGTAGTAGTAGTAGTAGTAGAATAAGAAGAAGAAGAAGAAGAAGAAGAAGAAGTAGTAGTAGTAGTAGTAGTAGAAGAAGAAGAAGAAGAAGAAGAAGAAGAAGAAGAAGAAGAAGAAGAAGAAGAAGAAGAAGAAGAAGAAGAGGAAGACGAAGTATGAGAATGTCAATCCTAACGTGATTCAATGTTTAAACTATTATGTCTTTCAAATGGGAAGAGTTCTCGCCTGTAGCGAATCAGATGCGTTAGCGCATTCAAGGTTGTCACATCGCTACCCCCACTCTTTTTATATTTCCCTCTCTCTTTCGCACACTTCCCAGTGTTCTTTGTGCTAGACGTAAGGGAACGCAAACTGAATTTTCCAAAGTTTTACAATAATGCAGTTGTTAAATCACAATTGTAATATGGATATTCGTATATTACGCAAATGGTTTAAATATTTAGTTTAAAATTAATTATACTTTATGAATTACTTATTTTTCTATTCCAACGAAAATACCAGCGGTGCATCCGTATAGCTGTGAATGTTAGGGTAAGAGATAATTCGTCATTGTCATTGTCTTCAACGTCTGAGTACTGCACATTTATGATGATAGGTTTCAAAATCTCGTTACGTGCTATTTCTTTCCAAAAGTCATCTTCTTGTAGTTTATCTGATGTTTCACGCAGTTTTACCATTCTTGTTGTGTTCCTTGTCAATTTCTTCCTGAATAAGTCGTCCAACGTCAGTCAGTTTAAAAATATTATTTCGTTTGCAACATAATTTGAGCCCACATTAACTCAATTGGATTGTTCTAGCAGTAGTAAGGGGGAAGGTGAATCGTATCTCATTGATCCAGCTGATACACTTTTTCATAGAAGAGTAACTGAGCAATACTGCTTTGAACTCTCTTGAGTAAATAGAGATTACGAACCATTCATAAACAAAGATATAATGTGACCAGTCACGTTCTGCCAGACTAGCAAGAAGTGTATTGTTTGCTCTCACCGAATTTAACAAACACCTTGGCTTATTCGAAGTACATATTTCTTTTACCACGTCATGTCAAATGTTTACGTTTCAGTTCTGATTTATTTCAAATATACTTCAGGTATACATGCCAACCAATAATGATATTCATTACAGTGCTTACGTCCCAATGCATTGTTATAATATAATTGTATCTATTTTATTTATTTGTATTAGAAAAACTATTTGAGCAAAACATATGCGGTTTTTACGGTTATGTTAAATACATTACTCTCTCCTTCCTCATGGATCAGTTTTTGCAAAATCTGAATTTTTGTCTTAGCGCGGATAGTATTTATTAGAGATTGATTAGGTTGGTGCTCGTCACACACCACATAGGGGGAATGCAATACGACAACACGCCCGCCTTGGTAGCGTGGTGGTAGCGTGTCTGCCTCACGTTCAAGAGGTCCCGAGTTCGAATCTAGGTCAGGGTGAGTTACCTGGATAAGGTTTTTCCGGGGTTTTCCCTTACCCTGTAAGACGAATGTCGGGTAACTCTAAGCTCCATGGACGCCGGACTCATTTGAGCATCATTTCATCCATTCCATTCATCATCCGATATGACTTAACGTTGAAGG
Source organism: Mantis religiosa (assembly GCA_030765055.1). Taxonomy (NCBI): domain Eukaryota; kingdom Metazoa; phylum Arthropoda; class Insecta; order Mantodea; family Mantidae; genus Mantis; species Mantis religiosa. Next base: position 357,247,520 of record CM060950.1, read on the forward strand.
ACGTAAATTACAAAAAAAAAAAAAAAAAAAAAAAAACGCAGTACTCCGATTGGTTGCTCCCTAACAGCACTCAAGAACAAACATCATCCCATTTGAAACAGATAATAAAGGTAGTAGAACTCGACGATTACAACCGAATGCTTACAAGTTAACACCGTTACTGATGAACCCGTGTTTGTAAAGGAACTATAAATCTTAGCTATTGAAGATTGTGTAAAAATAAATAAATAAAAAGAAATAGCTGGTTAGCTTCTACATTCTATTGTTATGCACCATTAAATAGCAGAGCACATTTCCAGGAGCTTGGGAACTGCATGCTAAAATGCATTTTGAAATTCTTATGAGACAAGTCGTTGGTTTAAGAAGGCATATGAAAATTATTTTACCATTTTCAACTACAAGGGTTGAAATCAAAAGCCAGAATCTTGAGATAGCAACAAGGCGCATGGTGTAGTACAACTCCCTGGTTGTAATTAACGAAGTTGAACTAGTACTGTGCAAGTGCTGTGTTTGTAGATATGTAGTTGGTCTCAAAGAGTAGCTGAAAGCGGAACATAATAAAAGGAGCCTGCCTCGGTAGCGTAGATGGTAGCGCGTGTAACCGCAGTCAGTATCAGACAGCGATTAGGAGCCAACGAATTAATAGAAATCTCAATACTGAAGAAATAATATTAATTAATAAAGATGCTTTGATAAACCTATGTATATAAAGAAATCTTATTATATTAATATGAAATTAGAATGGTTAGGATGATGAATAAAATAGCAATTTAGTTAAGGAATAAGGAGGAAAGAATATAATTTAATATAACAGGCATGTTAGCATCAAGGCAAGATAGAGAAAATACTCTAGTAAAATCTACAGGCTGTAAGCGACAGGAAAGAGGACCGTTATCTTCTTTGTGTCAGAAAGGGTTCAACGTCTGAGGACTATAGATAGCCGGTAGCAAGGAATGCATTGAGACAAAAAGGGCTTTCAGGGTGCGATGAAGCATGAAGGTTAGAACTTCTTATTTTACTGATGTGATAACAATGTGTACCGTTACAAAGAGCTCAGGGTAGGCGTTAAGTAAATGAGTTAGATGAATTTTGGAAACCAATGAAAAATAAATCGAAATAAATCAGAAACCAATAATAAATTAAGATTTGAAAAATGGAGAGAAGGGTGAGCCATTTTGGTCATGTGATAAGTGAGAGTGGGGAGCAGAATTAGGTTCGAGCTGATTCGCGAAGTCGAGGAAACTTAATTGCTATATCGTACTTGAAGAGGTCAGACGTGTTAGTGTCGGTCGGGAGAAGAAGATGTAATATTTAGTAAAGGACTTGCTACATCATACTTGAAGAAGTCAGACATGTTAGTGTTGATCAGGAAAAGAAGATGTAATACGTTGGTAGAATTTAATTGGAAGTGGTCACCGTTGCAACTCAGTCTTAATGGAACAAACACACTACAAGTGAATCAAACAAAATTTCACCGTCATCCGAGAATTATTGATTCTACTGGGCAACCAACATCTACAAACCCATTTTCCTATAACCATTCACCTGAGAAGAGAACTCATAGCTCCAAATTTCAACAACAAGAACCCAAACAATTTAAATAATATGCGGTTTTGCAACATAATCGCACTGGATTATGCCGCACACGTCTGCCTCTCGTTCAAGAGGTCCCGAGTTCGAATCTCGGTTATGGTGAGTTATCTGAGTAAGTTTTTTTTCCCCGGGGGTTTACCTTATACTGGAAGAAGTACCTTCTGTGAGTTGGTTTTGAAGGTCCTGGTTGTTCATGAAATGTGTCCATTGTGCATAAAATGCCTCAGAAGAGAAAGGTGTCATGAATTTGAAAGCAAAGCAGATTGTCTGTCACCGGTGAAAGCGCGTCAATAATATTTTACATTATTCTCACTCCCAAACCATTTTAACGTAAGTAGTGAATTAGGAGCGTCTATAGGTTTAAAAAGGTAGTAATTGAAATGGCAGCATATCGTTTGCATGGAATCTTCTTATGACAAATTGCTGTTTTAACCAAAATTCGAAGATAAGTTTATATATGAAAAGTTTGCTGTGTGAGAATGAAGCCGAAACATTAATTCTGAATCCTTTTATAACTAAGGTTTGGCAAGAAATGCAGTAAGAAACGAAATTCCTATATTGTTTTTAAAAATGATTGTTAAGTAATACTATCTAAGTAATAGAACAATATAAGCCTAAAAATTTTTACTAACAGGGAACATAAAGCCTAAATGTGATGTTAAGTACCTCTGACAGGGGAGCTCTCCGAAGGCTAAACACGGCCAAGAGGATGGCTACGAGCGTCCCGTCATCAATAGTATATCGCAGGTATCCTAATTATAGCTGATCTATAACAATTCTCACCTGTTGCATACTTTCAGTAAGTGTACTATGATCTTTCTGGAAGTTATTGTGTTTGGTGCTGCCTGAGCTAGCCAGGAGTATGATCTCATGCGCTTGTTACGAGTCGGTGGCATTTCGGCGTCTCTTCTCCAAAGAATCATCTTTCTATATATGGATTTCTGGGAAACCCTTTGGATTAGAAATTCATAACGATAGAGTTCAGAATAGCCAATACAGCTAGTATAGCCCACGTTACATAATTGGCTTTTAGTCAGTGTCTGGAACTCTTCCAGGAATATTACTGTATTTCAATTTAATACTGAGTCAAAGTGCTTCTCCCATACCATATCCAAGAACGGCGCCAAAAATAAACCTAAGAAGCGTATAAATCTACAGTTTTATGAACATTCTCACTTTGTTCCAGAGAAAATAACGTATGTAGAACAAAGTTTTTAAGAAACTCCACCCACTACTTCGAGAGCAGATTCGCTAGGACAACAAATAAATTCCAACGTTTATTTCTGAAACAGGGCCAGCATTTTGTCTTCCATAAATCAAAGAAAACGAGGGCGTTTGCTTCTTCTCCTTGTGCCTCCTCGATATTGGGTCATCTGGTACTCCAAAAGTGCCATAATTAACCCAGTTTTCCGAATTCAGTATAGTTGATACAGTTCGGGGCCCAAGTTTATTAAGTGATCCCAGCTTATCCCTTTATAACGCCACATCGTGCACATGACCATATAAGCCTCATTGTATCTCTGAAAGGACAGGAAGAGTTATCCGGCTCATTATGATCAATATTTACAACCAGCGTTCTATTTGCTCAATAATTTGACTTAATAAGGCTGTCTTATTGTTTAAGGCGAATTTACACCAACAGCCATAGTAGTCTTTGCAGTTATGCTTTATTGATAAATTCAGTAAAGTATTTTATACCACCACAAATTGCAAAACCTTTGCCTTAGCAATTTAATGTGGAAAATATTCCGTTATTTGCCTCATTGCATGTTAATGTAACACCTATAATTTCGAACTATGTTGCTAATGATGTTATTATTTTTTTTTAAATTTGATATACCTACTCAACAAATAAAACTACAATGAGGCGCAAATAATTAAATAAAAAGCTGCCGGAAATCGTTGTAAATTATCTGTTGCAGTTGGATTAATATAATTTCTATGTAAATAGGTAATACTTTTCCTAGAAAAACAATTGCACAATGAAAGTTAAAATGGGTAGAATTCAGTATTTTAAACATAATTTGATAGTTTAAAATATGTTTTTATATAGGAGACGAACGATTCCATTAGTAGGTGTCGTTTGCAATTCTACTCCAAAGTTTTACTGTTGGAAATTAAGAAGCATGTATTGGCAAAGAAATATACATTTATGCTTTCATAATCTCACACAAATGTAAACGTCATTATGACTTTCAAATATAACATATAAATACAACCATATTTTAGACTAAGCTATAGTTGTTCCAGTAGTCACAATAACTGCTTTACCAAATATGTACAACAGAAATCCTTATTTTAATATGATAAGAAGTTTAGTCAGATTTTAGTGTGATTTTCACAGTAATAAATTAAAATGGAAAAATAATTAATATAGGACAATTGAGGCGCTTAGCATAATAACGGCAGATCCAACCAAAGTTCATTTTGAGATAAATGTCATTTTCTATGTTTTTCCAAAGCATGGAAAGTAGTTAACATTACGACTTGATATTTTCTGGGTATTTAAATTAAAGGATTTCAAGTCTATGTATAAACTCTTGAACCATTCTGATCAATTGTTTCCTTGACTTCACAAAACAGAAACAAATGGTGTAAGATAGACTTTCCCTTCATTTAATTAATATCTTGAAATTCCTAATCCAATTCCATTTCCAAATCTCCATATTTTTCATCAACACCATAATGTTATAGAAATCATTATAAATGGGTGGTATATATTTTAGAAATTTCTTCAGGTCATTGTATTTAGTTTTCTTTATCTCTCTCTATTCACTATACTTTTGCTGTAACTTTAAACCATGAAACCTGTGAACTTTCACATCTTTTCCTAAAATTAACTATTTCATACACTTCGGAGTTACAATAACATAAAGTAAATTTAACAACTTCAGTATGAAGCAATAAAATGGGTGGCGCACAGTTCCACGTTGACGCTACAGTTTGTAACGAATAATATGGGTAGCTCAGGGTTGACAATGAGGTTTCTCAGGGTATGCGTGGGTATGTATGAGTAACGATGGTTCTAATGACACTGGAATGCCCGTTTCAAACTGGTTTAATGACTGCTTCTTTTTATCATTACATCAAACTCGAAGTTGCCGACCAAGGGTTACCAATATATCACTGTTTAGAGTGACTGGAATGGTGGAATGCTTATTACTCGATAATATTTAATTCGTTACGTATGAACCGACAAATCTTCCCTCCGGTTTTAATCTGCCTTCGACCAAGACAGGAAAACTTCTTACTCAGCCGCTAGCCGCGAACCGTCTGACCTCACACTATACACAGCTGTGCGTGGGTGTGTAACTTTCACTTTCTCGAAACCCTTTATTCAACCAAAAATCCTTTGTGACTATTTTGTCCATTGTGATTATTAGTCTTGGTCATGCCGTTATTAAGGGTACGAAGAATACCCTTTTCAAACAAAGTGAAATGCTATCCCTTAGAATTCTGTTTCTCCCGTGTCTTTTGTTACACGATTCAACTCAACTGCATTTAACTCAGTGCACCTGCCTGCACGTTTTGTAACAAAGATACACAATTTTTTTGAAATCCATTACTATTGTTTACTTATTGCATCCCTTAATTTCGGTATCAAGGATTATCATGATCCACAATAATGGCTGTAACTTCTCTAAAAACAAAGGAGCACCATGAATATCTTTATTTTAGCGAATTAAAAAGTTTGAAGTGATGGCATTCTGTATGTCAACAAATTCTTCTCTGTTCCTTTGATTAATGAACGATTTACCACTATTTCTGCACAACTTTCTTCTGTTTATTAGCCATTCAGTTGCCTTTCTCACCCGTTTCTTTCATTTCCTTTTATTTATTATTTATTTATTGGTTTATTTATTTATTTATTTATTTATTTATTTATTTATTTATTTATTTATTTATTTATTTATTTATTTATTTATTTATTTATTTATTTATCCATTCATTTATTGATTAATTTATTTGTTCATTTATTCATTTTTGGATATTCAGGAATAACATCTGCAGACGACACCATATTCACTACCGTTCACTACAAGGCCATGAATAAAGCGCTCAAGTTGCAATATGTCATTTTTACACTGAGAATGTGTTCGTTTTCACTACGGACGAATTTTAAAGGTGGAAAATGAAGCTTTGGCATATCTCAATTCGTTTGATACTTCATCACGTGAAAGGAAGATGGCAGCTGTGCAGAATTATGCTTCTATCTCAATGCCGGTTGGGATCTGCCGTTATTATTCTGAGCACCTCAAATTAAAATAATAGGAAAATAATTTAATATAGACAAATATAGGTGAGTAATAAACTAATGTTACTCTAATAAGAATGCTTAAATAGTATATTGCGCACCAAGAACTGTAAGTGATATTTATCAGGTCGAGAATGCATATTGAGAGTAAGAGGCCCCTAGGGCCGAGAATTTCCATGCATGCGAGACCTGATAAGTAGCTTATAGTTCGTGGTTAGCCAATTACTTTCTGCAATACTTGAAAAATCTGTAAAAAAGCAATAATAAATCAAAATTTCTTTTCCATATTTTATTGGACATTGATAAAGAATAATTAATTGAAATGTGAATAAATGAAAAGCTACATCTAAATTATATGGGCAAAGCATTCTTATCCACTCATTTGTTAATGAAATAATTGAAGTAATACATGTCTTGGTTGTTACGGTAATCGCAAGATTTAATGGCGGCTGAACGTTGACCACTAGCAGTGAAGCGCGACGTTGCCATATGACAAATGGCGGGGAGAAGCTATATGCAGTAACAAGAAACACTTTATAGGGTATTACTGTAGCTGTCAAGTAAACATAAACATCCATCTGATTGGATGTTGTGTTGACCAGCACCTTCTCCAACCGCCATTAAATTTTGCGTCTGCTATAGGTTATTTGTTTATGTAGCCGAATTGAATTTTTCGAATTTTGATGTTTATTATAAAGCAGTAGAATTTTATAAAACTGAGTGACATTGCTGTTCAAGAAGCATCTAACATATGCATCACAGCGAAGTCGAGGGAAAGGTATGTTGAAGCTTACAAAGGTTTCCGAAGTCCTCCAACGTCAAGTCATACGGGACGATGAATAGAGTCGATGAAATGATGCTCAAATGATCCCAGGGTCCATAGAGTTTCCGAAAGTGGTGCTTTGACAAAAATATTAAGTTATACTTGTGAGACAGTTTTATTGGCATATTTTCATGAGAAAAGTAAAAACCGTGCATTTCCAGCGAGATTATTATGCGATTACTTTATATTGAGATCGAATATATCTTTAAATTGTAATGTTGATAGCACGTCATTTCCTATTGGTACTGTGCCAGTGGTAGCGTAAATGGTAGCCTGTCTGCCTCACGTTCAAGAGGTCCCGAGTTCGAATCTCGGTCAGGATGAGTTACCTGGATAAGGTTTTTCCAGGGTTTGCCCTTATCCTGAAAGACGATTATCGGGTAGCTCTAAGCTCCCTGAACCCCGGGCTCATTTGAGCATCATTTCACCCATTTCATTCATCGTCCGATATGACTTAACGTTGGAGGACGTAAATTTACAAAAACAACAACAACAAAAAATAACCTATTGGTACTGTGAGTAAGTATTATGCTTTGGGTGTTACATCACTTCCCATGGCACTACCGTAAATAGTAATGACCTGGTTCAGCCTTGTTGCCATGGCAATTGACAAATGTATTGTAAATTTAGCTTGCACAACCAAATACCTATTAACAGTGATTAACTTACAAATGAAGTATTGCAAAAATATGATTTAATATAGAACATACATTTAATTAATGGCTATTATTATAAAACAAAGGCTACATATGCGTGATTTGCTAAAATCACGCGTTTCTCATTAGAACCCAAACACCCAGAATGCTGTTTAGCCGGTGCTGTTCATTTAACATAATTGTTTATATTGGTTTCAAAACGATTTAATATATACAAGGTGTTTCAGAACGACACCGAACGAACATATAGAAGTAGTTGCTCAGCGTCTATGTAACACATATAAATAGTTTTTACCGCCAATAGAGCCGCATAAAATGCTCCAGAATGAGTGTGGATTAGGCAGTGACAGGAACAACGCCGTGTGCCTTACGCTGTCAAGAGTTCGCAGGTATAGGTCACACGCCGTGTTGCGTGCTGTAGCTGTTTGTAGACATAACGGCGTACTCCGCAGTAGTTTGCTTGCTACTATTAAGAATTTCTTTGGCTTATGAAACTGCAAGAAAGAAGCTATTGCTTAATTATTGCTTATGGGTGTTTAATGCGTTCCAACATTCCGTTATAAGAGTCGATGACGGCAAACAAGCTGGTAGACATGTGCAACTGAAACCTTTTAGAGGGAAGTTTAATGTTAGTGAAATTGAGAATGGAAGCATTAAATGATAGAAAGAATAGAGAACAATATCAAAGAACTGTACATAAAGTTAACCAAAACTAAACGCCTTATGCAATGAGACAAGCATTTTATTTCAGTCTATTCAGTAATATTGAATAAAGCATTTGTAACTTAAAAGAAAGCTCTTGATTTTACAGTAACTGGTTGAAAGTATTGTACAATTAAGATCATAGCAAAATGAGCAACCTTGGAACTGTCCGAGTCATTATTTGACTTTTTCACTACTAACTGCCCTTTGCCCCATTACCTATTAAGAATTATTACTATTAAGAATTTCTTTGGCTTATGAAACCTCTATAAAGAAGCTATTGCGTAATTATTGCTTATGAGTGCTTAACGTTTTCCAAAATTCCGTTAAAGCGTCCATGATGGCAAATAAGCTGGTTGACATATGCAACTTATACCGTTTAGAAGGGAGGTAATGTTAGTGAGGTTGAGGATGGAAGCATTAAATGATAAACAGAACAGAAAACAGCGTCAAAGAACCGTAGATAAATTAACCAAAACTAAATGGCTTATACAATGGGAAGAGCATTTTATTTCACGTGTTTAATAATACTACATAAAGCATTTGTACCTAAAAGGAAGCTGTTGATATTTACAGTAAGTGGTTGAAAGTATTATACAATTAAGATCACAACAAAAGTCTCTGAAGTTAAATAAATATTATCATTGATGTAACTAGTATTAAAATTCATATTTTAAATGAAACTAAATTAATCATGCATTTGTTGTACTCCCTTCAGCTCTTCCATCCATCAAAACCATATCCGTCATTTCGGCGTTCGTATAGCGCACCATATTGCCTGGATTTGCTATCTAAGTACGCGCAAACTCCTCCCTGTTAGTAAGGAATGTGTAGTTTTACACTGAAGAGCAACCTTGTAACTGTCCGAGTTATTAGTCGGCTTTTGCACAAGTAACTGCCCTTTGCCCCATTACCTGAAAGGGAGGCTAGGGTCACTGATAAAGAGCAAGGAGTAATGTTTTTGTTTTCGTGGCCGGTGCGTCCCATTAACAACTTTTGAGGTTCGCACACTAGTGGTTCCTGTGCTGTCTAATCACAAATAATGCAATATTTAATGCTGCATAAAATTATACCTAACAGAACTTCGAACCTGCCACACCAAAGTTCGGACTAGTTAAGTTATTAACTACACAACGGCCATAATCGTTTAGTGTCGTTTTGAAACAACCTGTATGCACACATATATGTCATACTTAGTACTGACCACACGAAGACACACGCACTTAGGATACTTGAAAATAAGTGATCCAAAATGTTCGGCTTAGAAATTAGGAGGAAAAAAAGCAAAGACGCTCCAATATACATCGGTTTGGAAATAAACGGCTTATGAAATAATTACTATTTGGAATAGAATACTAAGAACCTTCTTATTCCAACAAAAGAAATGACAGTTTTATTTACCAATTAACACTTTCAGCTTACTTGCAACACTATGTGACTCAAAAATAGTGTATAGTCCAGCGTCCTTTTCAGTGTTAGGAAACAATGTAAGCATTCTAGAGAAGTATTCAGCCGTGTCACTGACATAGAACTTGGTTGCAGTAGTTGCTATGTTTAGGGCTTTGCAAACATTAAGTTAAGATTTACTTTAAAATATTAGGCTAATAAGAAATTTTACTCTTAAGCTGAACACGAGCCTCAATTTTCAATAGTTGTAAAACGTAAGTTTTTACGGTTTTTGGTTACGTTAAAATTAATTTTCGGTAAGATTTGTGTCAATTGTGCAAAAACCACCAACGTTTCAAGAATTATAGAATCATTTTCTTCATTGCCCTTAAGAGAACTGCAGTATTTCTGCAAGTCTTTAACACTGCCTTGATACCGAAGATTTGTGAGAGTTCAATTATACCATAATTTAATAGGGCAGACGTAAATGATAATAAATGTAACAAATTAATAAGGAATCGATTAAAAATCCAAGAAATAAAATCAATATAAATATTAACAATTTTGTGAATTTGTTGCAGAAAGGTAAGTGAATATTTTGTCTACACATAAGGATCGGTGCGATACCAGGCGTTTAGGTATAAAACGTCCTGAATTCATCCGGAAAATTCTTGGAAAACCGCTTGGTTCACAGTGTCTGCTTAATGACAAGTTAAGTGTTTATGGTTGGTTGGTATCTAATGTTAAGCAGTTGGCAATGAAGCCACCCACTCTCTTGCACTCCAGTATTTTGATATTATAATGTTAGTCACGTTCAGAGACAATGAAGCATACAATGTTCGCATGTCTTTATATAAGTATATTTTATGTAATTAGCATACCAATTATTCAGCCGTTCATTTAGGAAATTAATAGGCTAACATAAATATATAATATATTCTAGGACAGTCTTATTAATGCTGTGCCATATAGAACAACTAAATAATAACAACAACAACAACAACAACAATAATAATAATAATAATAATAATAATAATAATAATAATAATAATAATAATAATAATAATAATAATAATAATAATAATAATAATAATAATAATAATAATAATAATAATAATAATAATAATAATAATAATAATAATAATAATAATAATAATAATAATAATAATAATAATAATAATAATAATAATAATAATAATAATAATAATAATAATAATAATAATAATAATAATAATAATAATAATAATAATAATAATAATAATAATAATAATAATAATAATAATAATAATAATAATAATAATAATAATAATAATAATAATAATAATAATAATAATAATAATAATAATAATAATAATAATAATAATAATAATAATAATAATAATAATAATAATAATAATAATAATAATAATAATAATAATAATAATAATAATAATAATAATAATAATAATAATAATAATAATAATAATAATAATAATAATAATAATAATAATAATAATAATAATAATAATAATAATAATAATAATAATAATAATAATAATAATAATAATAATAATAATAATAATAATAATAATAATAATAATAATAATAATAATAATAATAATAATAATAATAATAATAATAATAATAATAATAATAATAATAATAATAATAATAATAATAATAATAATAATAATAATAATAATAATAATAATAATAAACTTATTCTTGAAGTAGGTCACCCCCCAGGGGCCTACTTCGGTAGGTACGGGTTTGGCGCACCCAGGGTCCCGAGCCAACAGTCTCCCTCGTGTGGGCTCCTCTTCGTGGTTGAGGGAGATGGTCAACAGGCCCACCCACGTGTAGGCCGTGCGTGGAGACCCGTGTCGGTGGAAAGGTTTGTCCTGGTGGTTGAGGGATGCGTATCTGAGCTCGTAACAGTGTTCTGAATTCGGGGAGGGTGCGCATTTCTTATACACTACTTTGGCTTCTGCTGTGTCCGTTTTGCAATGAAGCGTTATCTGTCCGACACGTGGTGCTAGAATGTTTTCACCTAGCAGACCTTAGGACGTCTCTGCAGCTGCCGGCCAGCTTTGCAGAAATGCTAGCGGACGATAACGCAGTAGTGGAGAAGGTATTTAGATTCTTTTCTAGATTACATTTAAGGATTTAGTGAAGGAAATTTTTAGTAGGTTTTGATTGATATTTCGTTTTCTTCTTCTTTATATATATATATATATATATATATATATATATATATATATATATATATATATATATATATGTGTGTGTGTGTGTGTGTGTGTGTGTGTGTGTGTGTGCGCGCGCAATTTTAATAGTTTTATTTATACTTATATAGTTTTTGGAAATTTTTTATATCTGGCTTTTGCCATGACTTGTTTTTGTAAGGGCGCTGATGACCGCCGTAGTTGAGCACCCTTATACACATCATCATCATCATCATCTTGAGGTAGGTCATGTCGGACGAGAAATGAATGAAATGGGTGAAAGAATGCTCAAATGAGACCGGGATCCACAGAACTTAAAATACAGAATAAAGTAAAACCCCGGGGAAACACCTTAGCCAAGTAGTTCACCATAATCGGGATTCGAACCCTGTGTGGTAGACATGCTACCTCCACAAATAAGGAGATGGGTTGAAGGGGAAAGTGATGCCATCATTGTGATTGACTTTGGGATAGAGTATCATTGATCTTTGCCAGCAAATACCTATAGTGTATGTGCGATGTTGGAATTTATGATAAATCTTCCGCAGTTTCAATTTCATGTCAGACTTTATAATCGTAAATAACTGTATGGTAATCATAGTTTATGAGTATGGCTGGTAAACAGCCAGGATTTGACTGAGACCGGTCATATTCGCCTGTATTTAGCTTAGCATAAGTAAATATAATCCTAACTTTTCATACTTCACTACGTTCCTCTTCCAGTAATAAAAGCAACGGGTATTCTACTTCACAAATAACTTCTAAAACCGTACCAAGGCCATAATATCGAGAAATCAAGTACAGAAATAAATGTAGATAACTATCTCAGAATGCCCGAGGTGCCTTACAGATGCCTGAAGGCTGTGGTGATCTTAATCGAGAAATCGTCGTATTTTTATTAGCGAGCTACTTTTATCGATTAGTCATCCGGTACGAAGTTCAACACAACATTCATAATTAAGGAAATTCCAGCATATAAGCATTCGATCAAAATCCAAAGGTTTTTAGTGGCCCACATGCTGGATGTTTTTTATTTTCATGTTTTGTAACATTGTGGTATGGGGATTGTTTATCTAACGTTTGATTTCCACGCTCTCGATAAGCCACCATTCATTCATAGCACGTTCACCGGAATGGACATCGGACTATCTGGGCTTACCGAGGTATGTTTATAGTTGACTAATTATAAGAAAGTATACCTAAAGCGGGTGAGCAACTCTTTTTTGTACCTGTGTTAAGTGACAGGTGCATGTGTTTTCATTTGAGTTCATTGGCATTTGCTTGACTTATGTAACATTGCATTTTTCTCCGACATTTCCTATTATCATGCAACCACTAGTGACACGCCCATGGTCATAACAAGGCTTTGGACATGACTTAAAGGTTCAGTTAATTTCTATTATTTTGGTACGCTGTTTACTAGCCAGCGACGCTAGTGAGTTTATGATTGGCAGGCGGTGCAGTGCTCGTGGAGAGCAAGATTGTAGTGAAACTTGTGGGCACCTATTTTTCGGTTAAATCGCAACGGAACAGCAATGTGTCCGAAGTTCATGACAAATCACCATCACTACCTTCACCGCCGCCGTTGTCCCCACCACATCGGTCTGGGTGGCTCAGTTGGTTAAGTGCTGGCTTACTGATACTAAGGTTCAAACCCGGCCGAGATTGATGCTATTTAAGTGTACTTAAACGTGAAAAGCCGATGCCAAGGGTTTATTGGCAATTAAAAAAACTCCTGCAAGACAAAATTCCGCCACATCGGTGGCGCTGATATGATTCCAACAATTAACAGCGTCGTTAACAAAATATTGTTACCACATTACAGCATCACCATCATCACTAAACGCCGGAGAGCTGTGCGCTCACATGCGATACAAGTTAGCTGGGCACAGAGTATGAATAACGTCAGATGTACAGTACGACCATCAAATGTGCAAACCTCGAAAACAACGTATCACAGTCCTCTGCAAACTAATGAAGCACTGCCCTGCAAGTGTATGCAGACGCAAGGTCAAGGTGTAATATAACGTGACTATTTTGTTTCCTCTGGCAGTGAGGCAAATGTCATGGTCAGGCTATACCCACCTGAAGTTGTTTACATACGCGACAGATAACAGTACAGTCCATGTGCAGATTGCCTATGGAAAAACGTACAAGTCTCCGGCTTTTAATCATCTCCATCACCACTAGCACTGCTACTAGATTTATCATCACCACCATCCCAACATCACCTTCGTCATCCTTCGTCTTCTGGAGGTGGAGTCTTATTGCCGAGGTCTCGGATTGAAACTCGGTGGAGGGTGATGGATTTTTTCGGGTGTGAAAATGCTTAGCATGGCTTCCTTTGGAAGGACAGTAAAGTCGGTGGTAGATTTACGGCACATAAAGGAATCTGAAGACTGATAAAAACTTCTAAACAACATTAACAAATCTTTCACGGCAAAAATAGAATGGGATGATGAGAGACCCAGCAGACAATCATCTGCACCGCCGCCGCTACTACCATAAACATCATAACCATGACTATCACTACTGCTACCATCTTTTTACAAACCATCACCAGTGCCACACCAGAAAAAGCATCACCACCAGTCATCGTCATCAGCACCATCACCACCCCCGTTATCATCACTGCTACCAAACTTTTACCACAAACACAATTATTAATACAAGCATCACCATCACCATCACGTGCCCTCCTCTGTGGCTTGTCCGTCTCACATTCAAGAGACCCCGATTTCGAATCTTAGTCAGTGTGAGTTATCTGGATAAGGTGTTTTGCGGAGTTTTCCTTTATCCTGAAAAATGAATTTCGGATAACTCTAAGCTCTATTGACCCTGGGCTCATTTGAACATCATTTTACCCATGTCATTCACGGTCCGATATGGCTTACGTTGCAAGACGTTAATTAAGAAAAAACAGCACCGTCCTGCACCATCATACCATCACCACCAATATAGAAAGGGACGTTGAAAAGCTCAGCAGTTAAAGAGAGCCCATAGAATTAGGATTAGGGGATTCGGCACTGCGACCAGTCTTAATTTATGGTACCTATGCCCCTAAGTGGGGTATATATGGGAGAACGGATGAGGTGAGAGGAGACAGAAGACGACCGTTCCAAGGAGCCACTATAGTGCAGAGGGCAGGGTCCCTAAATTTTACTTAGATGGAAACCTCCCCCGGTAGGCCAGGACAACGGACATTTTCCCTTACTGTGGTTTGGAAGTGGTTCCAGCGGCCGGCAACCGAGACCGGCAACCGACCTACCGAAGGAGGAAGTGGTTCACTCAGAGCATATCATCCTGCCATGCACCGCCGAGACTCCCGCCTACACTTCTACCCTGAAAGAGACCAACAGATGAGAGAGAGATGAGGGGATGAAAATAAGGAATAGCAAATTCGGGGAATGCAATTAACCTACCCAGCGTTCGCCTGGTTACCGTGGAAAACCACCGAAAAACTCATGGGTCAGGTAGGTTGGCCACGGGAATCGAACTCGGGCCTCCTGAATGCGGGCCACAGCGCTCGGTAAGAGGGCTTATAAACAAAACCTCCGTTTTTATCACCTTCACACCTCATCACCATCATCAGTACGTTCATCACGGACATCTCCATCACTTTAATCACAACCACCACCATATCGTGAGTTCTTCCACCATCTCCACCATCACCTTTATCACAGCTACCACTAACGTAACCTGGTTGGTTCTGTGGTTGAGGGCTGGCTAACTGATCTGAGGGTCGCAGGTTCCAGTCCTGCCCAGACCTATAGGTTTTAAGTGTACTTAAAACGTCGGCCTCGTACCTGTATATTTAGTTGCATACAATATAACTCCTGCGGGATGAAATTCCGGCACAGTGGTGGTGCTGATATGATCGTTTCAATTAACAGCTTTGTCATAAATCAACCATCACCACCACGCCATCCTACTACTTCCGAATATAAAGCAACCACTAGCGCTACCATCGGTACTGGCATTGTTCTTGGATCATATACTACTTTAATGATGACAAAAAGAACGCAAACTTTGGTACTATATATGCATTTTATCGTTTTGTTTCAGCGCCATGTCGGTGCGCTGCACATCTGTATTCTTAGGTGCCACCATCTTAGCTGCGCTTCTCATTCAGAGGTAAGTGTTCACTAGTAGAAACATTTTGCTAGATAATAAATTTGTACACTAAATTAAACTCCTTTAGTTCCACTTTTTGAGACAAAGTGAAAGAGGGTATTTAAAGGAGCAAGCGCGTTATATAAATGTTAAAGGCCATCAATGGTATTATTGCTGCTACCATTTTATGCTACTCTTTTTTATGTGCGAACATAAATGATTTTTTCGGCTTTTATTACCCTAAGCCTCCCTAAGGACGGTTACCAATGTTTCTTAAGTTTGGCGCAGCTCTTGCTACCTATTTCATTGACACTATGATGCAAATGGCGACGAGGATTGGCATGCTTCGGTGTTTATGTTCACGGCACACTTAATAACATCTGTAATAGTTGGATAGTATGTATTAGCCAAGTAGTGCAGTTCTAAACCCAGACATATCCCAGAATTTCTTTATCTCAGATTGCATGAAACACCATGAGAAACCAGTGTTGCTAAATTATTATGTTGAAAGGAAAACACTCCCAGTATTTGAACACACAATAGAATGGATTATTCAAATTTAAATTATTTCTCTAAACAATCTAGTTATCTAATTACATAAGCAGCCAGCATTTTGAGCAAAATTTTTGACCGTAAATCAACAAGTAAGTTCTCTATATCACAAAAGAATTTATGAATATCGAACTGTTTCAGCGAACAAAAATCAAACTTGGTTAGCTCAAATACACATTTTAAGTGTTATAAAGGTATCTCTTTCGAAGTTAGTTTCAACTAGCACAGAGAAGATCTAAATGAAAGAAACTTCCTGGCATTATGAGTATCTTGAAAACATGCGTTATAAAATATAATCTAAGATAACAGTGGATAGAAAACTTCTTTTACTTTCCGTGCATTATGAAAAACATAAACATTTAACAGGGAACCATATGTCAATCAAAACATTAGGGCTAAGTGGTGGTGAAGTTCTTGACACATGTGTATAGTAAGACTTGATGCTTTCACAGCGAGAGTTATTAACCAAGGTTTTGCTGGTGATCAGTCGCGTCAGATTTATATATGTCGAGCTTTCGGCCATTCTATACTCCATGGTCTTCTTCATGATATGAATAAAATATTCCCTATAAGTTATAAGATCCACCTAAAATTTGCGAATGTCTATATGATTAATGATTAGAAATGGTGAACAATACGAGTATTTTCGGTATTCGCAGCACATTTATTAACCGCTCAAAGTTTCAAATGCATTAACAAAGACTCTAATGTGTATTTTGAAAATTGTACCTGCAGGAATTATTTTAAACTTAACTGTAATGTAGGCCGTATTAAAGCATAGGTGCGAAATAAGGTCCTAGTGTGGTGTTTAATATAAGCCATGCCTTTACTTTTGAGTAATTAACTGATAATAAAGGCATTGTATTGACATTCTATTTTAAACTTTTTGATAACCCAAAGAAGGATAAACAACATACCTCAGAACAAATATAGTAGCACAGCACACAGGAGAACTGGTGAAAATAAGATTTTTTAAAACCAAAAAATGGGAAGATATCCATGTAGTTTTCTTGAAGTTAAACGTCAAGGAGCTTGGAAATAAGCTTAAGATTACTGTCCTTTGAATTAATGTAGTTATATGATAGAGTTTTGACTTCATTGGTTTTCATTATTCCCAAATTATTATTGTATTATTTTATTATACACAAAGAGTTCAGGGTCTTGAGGACATAGGTCAACACATTTTTCGTGCATTTACTCCTAGCATGTGGCACATAAACATGTGTAACTTTATGTTCCTGGCAAACTTACTTAATAGAATTTATTTTACTTTTTATTCTTTTTCTGTTGTGTTTCATTGTTTGTTTGGCTGTCAGTAGAACAACCTTCTTTACTTTGATTTCAATTCTTTGAACGTGTATCCCGGTTATCTATTGGTTTCAACAAAGTTTTCGGAATAAGGCTTGCTTTATCATTTATGGTCTGGCCTCTTGAAGTGCGTTCATTTATTAATTTGGGTATAGACAACAAGTCATGAAAATTTGTGTTGTCAGTAGGTACACGAGCACTTCTGTATCATGTTTCTTCGTTGGTGAATTTTCAGTGTCTGCAACATTAGCCATTATTCTTATGTCTGTTAGTTCAACAACTGCATTAGAATTGTCAACTTCTGCTTCATAATTGGTTGAAAGGTCAGATGAACTGACATTAGAAACCTGAGTTTCGTTCGGTAAGTCCCTCGGTGTATATTTAAGAAAACCAAAATCAAAGTTGTGGGATGCCACCTGAATAATGGATGTCATTAATAATTAGTATCTATCATCATTGCACTACAATTCTTAAATCTCTATTAAAAAGACTCACCCGGCTCTTATTAGAGCCATGCTGAGTTACTTCACTTTGTTCAGTGTAATTCCTAATCAGTAATTATCTTAAATTTAATAAAGATATATTAAACATGGTATTTTACTTACAGTTGACCACAGAATTTGTAAATAACGACAGTTTCAAATATTGCACTGATGATCATCTTGTACACATCAACACAGATCCGTACAGGGATCTGGTTTCCTTAAATACCTGCTAAAAGGGCGTTTGAGAACTGTTGTCATTTCGACGTTCTAGCATAGACTTCAGCACAAGCAGAGGGGGCCTTCTTGGGTCTTCTTTCTTATAATATTTAGTACACCTATGGCGTTAACGCTGTTTTATTTTCCGCCTACTCCTAAAGACAGTTGCGGGAAAATGGTCATATGATATGGGGTGCCAGATTTGAAATGTCAGATTTTTGGCAGTAATACCGTCAATCCTTGCATTAGACAAATGCAAATTGAAATAACGCCGAGTTTCATTGGGATAATGAGATGATTTAGTTGGTGCAGAGAGTAATTGGATTGCTTGTCTCTTTTAGTATTTCCATTAATTGTTAGCTCTAACACTTCATACACGTTTGCCAATTGTTCAATGTAAGCACATCAATAGCTCATGTCAGATTGTTACCGTGTCAATTACTTGGACAATTTTACCATTGATTGATGCTTCTCTCTGCCATTTCGCGATTAGTTTCATTCATTTGATATTACTTTGTAGGCATTTGCATTTCATCATTTCACAAGCAAGTTACGTGTATCTCTCTTTATTTACTTCTTTTATTATTTACATATTTTAAGTAGAGAAAGTACAGTATTCCATCCAAAATTTCATATCTGGATTTCAACAGAGGTTTCCTGTAAAGCAACTAAAGATAACATTTGAAAAAATGTGTGTGCACATGTGTGCATCTATGGATAACATAGCTGAAACATGAAAACTCGAATGAATACAAAACGACCTTAGTTCTAGAATATTTCAGGTATGAAATATTAAGACTTTCACGAAATTACACTTCACAAGGAAAATGTTCCTTTTTTATTTTCTCAAAAGAGGCTCAAATGATGTTAATTAAAATATTTTATATTTGAGACATTGACATGGAGTAAAATGTATAATTTCCATTTTCTTCTAATTCCTGAGAAGTTTCTTCAGTCACATAAATATTGTATAGTTGTATATAACAACAAACCATTAAATATAGGCTATTTATATTTTCTATGTACAATAAACAAAATATAGGGTTCAATAAAATATTAGATAATTTTTCTTGTACAATTAGTTATTATAACTTGAGATATTCCATACACATATGTAACTATTATAACTATGTAGCGATAATTATATACTTTTTTTCTTTTCTACGCTTTAAGTAACGATTACCTACCTAAGCCTTTGTCATTTGGTGGTTGTTTCTGCGTAGCTATCGTAGGATATGGAAGGGATTCGGTACTGTGACCAGTCTTAATTTGTTGTTCCTATGCCCCCGAGTGGGGCATCCCCTGGGATGAGGGACGAGGCGAGAGGAGACAGAGGGTGGCCGTACCAAGGAACCACGACAGTACAGAGAGTAGGGTCCTTATATTTTACTTGGATGGAAACCTCCCCTGGTAGACCAGCACAACCGACATCACCCCCGCCCTTACTGTGGTTCGTAAGCAAGACCGGTAACCGAACCTCAGGAGGAGGAAGTCACTCACAGAATATCATCCTGCCATGCACCGCCGAGACTCCCACTGACACTTCTACCCTGAAAGAGACCACCAGATGAGAGATGATATGAAATAATAATGGAGATGAAATGGAGGAACATGAAATTCGGGAGATGTAATTAGCCTACCCAGCATTCGCATAGCTACCCTGAAAAAGCCCCGAAAAATCCGATGTGTCAGGTAGGTCTGCCACGGGAATCGAACCCGGGCTACTGACGAAACCGTCTGAGCCATTCCGCTTGGTGGTATCGTATCTAATTAAGATCATGGCTTAGTGAGAAATCAACCTTTTATTGAACTTGTACAATATATATATATATATATAGGTGAAAGAGGGTCATGTGACTTATCAGATTTTTTTTTTTTTTAATTATTACTGCACACAGAAATTGTCTACGAGCAGTCCATTGACGAGCAGTCCATTGGACAGCCTAAAGTAGCGGCAGCTTTGTGTACTCTGATTCAGTGTGAACTCTTCATTTCACATGCTGCAAATTCACTGTTTTAAATGTATTAGCGAGAAAAATATTGTCAAAACCTGCATACGCGCACAGCCAAGTCTCTGCCCTGAAAAAAGACAGTCAATGCAAGCAGGAAAAAATGAAAGTGGTGGTTTAAGATAAACTGGGTGATACTCTTATTGTTAAACTTTAATCCACTACATAACGTCTCTTACCGTATTCTTCGTTGCTCCATTCTCACTTAGATTTCGAATACCGAAGAGCCTTAAATAAACCAGTTGCACGCCACACAAAGAATTAAGTGTAGTATAGCGTTTTCTTCTGTTATTATTATTGCTGTTATTATTTTAATTATTTACGTTAGATTTTACACAGCAACCATGTTTGCGGTTTAAAACAGTCACGATATTTCTTATTCAATGAATGAGCTTTAATACAGAATTTCCCAAAAGTAGATCGACAGACTTTGGGAACTGATAGATAATATTATTTTAAATACTTTTCTTTTTAAGTTTTTTTTATACTGTGGTGATTTGTTTAAGCGCTATATGAGTTAATGTGAAAACAAATGTTTCAATTGCACGCCCATTGCGATTAACACAAAGAGTGCATCGGCGTGCCACATTTTGCCGTATTCTCACGAAGACACTAGCCATTTCTCCTAGGATAGAGGAGCCCATGATCGAGGAAGAAGTGTTGCGGTGCACTGAGAACAATTCTGCAGCTAGTACTCGCGCCATTGCTTGAAAATTACACCTAAGTCGTAGCACTGTGGGAAGAATTCTGCAGGAAATATGTGTATACTCTGTTCACCTTGTTCAGTGTTATCTGGACAAAGTTGAAAACGATGTACTATTTGCATTCCATGTCATGTTCACAAATGAAGCAATTTTCACAGGTGAACAGTTATTTAACTATGAAAGGGTAGAGTCACACTGAAAACTTTAATGCCATAGCCGGGATTTGAACCACGGATCTTCTGGTTTTCGTCCAGCCGCTCTAACCATTGAGCTACTATGGCCAACGTGCCGATATGACATTAAATTCTCCAACTGAAACGTGTTTTTCCCGGTAAACCACTTAGGAGTTCTCATAAACACATGAGACAACTACCTTAATGGCGACTTACTATGCTGTAAGTACTTTAAGGCCCGGGCCGTATAGTTCTGACCACTATTAGGTACAATTAATAGAAATTAATTGTTCTGTCACACTTGCCGTGTGTAGGACGCACTATGAAAGGGTAGAGCCAGACTGACGTTGAGCACTGAGCACGTTGGCCATAGTAGCTCAATTAATTTCCAGTTATTTAACTGTTGGAATTCACAAGTTTGGGCCTTCGAAAATCCCAATGGTACATTACAGAGGTCACATCAATTGAGATTTGGTATTAATGTTTGGACCAGTATTGTAGATAACATCTTAGTATACATTTAGCCAGTCCAACTCAACGCTTACAATTACTTATTATTTCTGCAACAAGTTTTGCCTGATCTAATGGCAACTGTTCCCCTTCATGTCAGACAGTACATGTGGTTTTAATATGATGGGGTACAAACTTATTTTGGTGCTGAAGTACATTGTCATCTTACGGCTACATATGACAAGCACTGGATAGGCTGAGGTGGACACATTGCCTGGCCGGCACCTTCCTGACTTACTCCACTCGACTGGAGGTGTAATGTATGAAACACCCATTGAAGCTAAAGAGGACCTTGTGGCACGAATAACATGCGCAGTTAGCAAAATAAGAGAAATAGCAGGTCTTTGCGAGAGTACGACAGAATATGGCACGCCGATACACTCTTTGGTTAATCGCAATGGGCGTGGGTTCCAACATTTGCTTTGACATTAACTCGTCTAGCGCTTAAACAAAGCAACGCAGTAAAAAAAGGATTCCTTAACAAAAAAGTGATTAAAATAGTGTTGTCTATCAGTTCCCAAAGGTTCTTGGTCTAATTTTGGGACATTGTGTATATTTAAATACAGTTATCGAATAGAAGAAAATGTTTCCAGTATATGAAAAAAGGGCGACAAAATGAATGGATTATTAGATAATAATGATAATATTTTTTGGTTTGCGTTGTAGCTGCTTGTTGGATAGAGCAGGGTAGAGCAAATAGGTGCTCTCGGGGTATGGGTGGATATGTATGGGAGTAAGGATGGTTCTAATGACACTGGAATGCACATTTCAGACTGGTTTAATAACTGCTTCTTTTTATCATCACATCAAACTTAAAGTTGCCGACCAAGGGTTACCAATGTATCACTGTTCAGAGTGACCGTATGTAGAATGCTTATTACGCGATAACACTTAATTCGCTATTCAAGTATGAATTGACAGATATCTTCTCTCATCGCTTCTGGTCTGCCTTCGCCCAAGACAGAACCAGATGACCGTCTTAATGGGCCGCCAGCCACGGTCTTCTTGTCCTCACTACAGCTGCGTGTGACTTTCACCTCTCGAAGCCTCTTTATTCACACCGAAACTCCTTTTGTGACTATTTTGTCCATTGTAGTTATTAGTCTCGGTCATGCCATTATTAAGGGTCCGAACAACGGCTTTTCAAACAAAGTAAAGTGTTATTCACTGAGAATCCCTGCTAGGAAAACCCTCTTTCTCCCGTGTCTTTTGTTAAACGACTCAACCCAATGCACCTGCACGTGTTTTAACACATACAAAATGTTCCTTTGAAATCCATTAGGATTCTTTATTATTTGCATCCGTTAATTTCGGTATCAACGTCACTGTCAATTGCCAATATATCAGCGCCATTGGTGTGCGAAATTTCTTTCCGTAGAACTTCTTTTAATGGCAGTAAATCTACTGACTTCGGGCTGTCACTGCACCATTAGAAACCATAGGTCAAATTCTGCCTCTGTCTATCACGGCGGGGTACTGCAGCCGGGAGATTATTCGTCAGACCTCAGGAGAAGGGATGAGATAAATGACTGCAGGGGGTCAGAAGTTATCACAGTCGGCACTACAGCCGCAACGGGTCCTTAACAGGTGCAGACCGAGTTCCGAGTCAGCATAGAGAACCTGCCACTAGCCAGCCAGGTCCAGCTGACCAACGCTCCCCCCCCCCCCGTTTCTCCTTAGAAGGGCCTCCGGCTGAACCAGAGCTCCTCCCCTCAGCCGAATACTATATTTCCAGAGCACAAGAACCACAGAATGCGAAGTTGGGGATCAGCGGCTCCGACCACTATTCGCAGACTACAGCGCGTCCAGAACAGGGCACTGCGCATGATCTACGATACCGGGCGTAGATTCCCGTCCCACATCCTTCACACCTACTCCGGGGTCCCGTACATCGTGGACGTGGTGCGGGAGAGATCCCGCACCATCTACGATAAGCTGGACTCCCATCCCAACATCCTGGTGAACACCCTTGGCCGTTACGACCACAGGGCTCCTCGCCGCCGACCGAGCTACCGGTTGCCCAAAGATGCTTTGGGTAACCAGAACTGAACAGGGCCACATTCCCCTGACTTCAACCCCCCCAAGCCCAGAAATGGACTTGGTAAGTCCAATACCTAAACATTGTTCCTTTCCCTCTAGTCTGTTAAGCGGACTGTGCTCAGATGCCTCCCAGGCAGGTGGAAGAGCGCAGCCAGCACTGGGCGCAAAACCCCCCACGGGGCAACAGCGCGCATAAGGCTAGATAACCACTGCCGAAGACAACCGCCTGAGACAAAGATGACTCTATTATACTACCCAGATAAAGCCGCAGTAAGAGGCTAGGTATTGGGCAGCAAACACTCCGTCCAGGTAAACCTGGACGACTCGAATCTTCTACTGGTCTGCTGGTCTGCACAGGAGGTACTAGTTTTCTAGACTAAGCCAAGATGTTCTCGGCGGTCGCAATAAGGCCGCTGAATGGGTTTTGCACAAACCTTAAAGACTATGCACGCTAAAACTCAGAAAAATATAAATAAAATGTAAAAATGTAGCCTGTAAGCCAGGCCCTATTGTACCGACACCAGGTCACTTTTTCTTAATAAAATAAACTGGAAACTGGAAAACCGCAGCGCAGATCACCGGCTACTTCGCTGACTCGTTCTGCCTGAAACACCAGATGGAGAGAATGAAGTGAGGAACTGAGTTAAATATGCTTCTCAAAATTCACCTAGTGACCTGGGAAAATCCCGAAAATACCCAAGGTCAGGAAGGTCAGCCGTGGGAATCGAACCCGCAACATTTTGAATGCGGGCCAGAGATGTTACCACGTAAGCCATCCGGGTCAGAGCTGAGTTTGACCCCGCGACCTTGGAATCAATAGGCCACCGCCCAGCCAACGTGCCACCCAGATCAACATTGTTGGCTATATGTGGCATTTTCCCTTTCTCAAATCTAACGCTCGATACACATTTACGTCTCTTTTAGACAGGTAGAAAAACAGAGAGAACGAACTCGGTTAGGGTGAGCTACCTCGATAAGGTTTTTTTCGGTGGTTTCCCTTATCCTGATAGATGAATGTCAGGTAACTCTAAGCTCCATGGACCCCGGACTCATTGGAGCATCATTTCGCCCCTTTCGTTCATCGTCCGATATGACAACGTTGGAGGAGGTAAATTACACAAAGAGAGAGAGAGAGAGACAGAGACAGAGAGACAGAGAGAACGAAAGATAAACTGCAATAATTAAATCAGTATTTTTAAGGAAGGTAGCGCTCAGCATTTTGGCTTTTCAGTTGTAGAAAGTTTAATGGAAAAAAGACGTCACAGGCTATTAGGTAATTTTCAATATTTTATTCGCCATACCAATACCATAAAGATGTGATGTTTTAGTCAAAATTGATTTAACGAATGCTGAGAAATAAAAATTGGATGTGTTAACTCACATGACTTTCTCTACTCACTTTGGTATAAAATTTTCCCAAAACACATTCTTCTACCTACTTGGTGGTTATCTAGATGGACGTTTATAGAAATGGTTTTATTACATAATTCTTAGGTGCAGTAGAAATAGAGAAATATGGCTTAAGCGATAGTCAAATACTTTAAGAGAGTTCGCTGTGTGACAACTTTGACATTCAATGTTCTTTGCATGGCCAGGACATTAACAAAACTGTTATTTGAGAAAATTAGATATAAGTATTGGAAAATTCAAACCAATAACAAGCAATATCTCAAAAATTGATATACATATTCACAAAAAGTTTGGCATAACCAATATGGTTTAAATATGTTGAAATTTGTTGGCAGTGAACCTTTGTCCATCTCTTATGGTTTATTACTTATGCAAAAGTCATCCAGAATAAAGAGGACTGGAAAGGCCGCTCCCTCAAAATGCAATACATACATTTCAATTTTCATGAAAATAAACTTAAACAGATGGCATTTTAATCAAATTTTCTAGAGAAACTTTTGGGTAAATCAACATTTTCCAAAAATTTTCCAAGTATAAGCTAGTATAGAGTAGGAGAACTTTCTTGAAAGTCTTAGTGTTGCATCCTTCGAAGATGGGTAGTTAACCGATCTTTTTTATTTGTGCTGTTCACAGACAAACGGACAGACAGACACACAGACAGACAGACAGACAGACAGACACACACACACACAAACACACACACAAACACACACACAGGCACACACACAAACACACACACACACAAACACACACACAGGCACACACACAGGCGCACACACACACACACACACACACACACACACACACACACACACCACGCGGACCTCTATTAACTTTTTTAGATTCAGGGAATCTCAGAACGCATATTTCCAATGAAATATTGGTATAGAATGATTAGGTGGAATGTAATACCTTATCTATGTGGTAAATAAATTAAAAAATAATAAACTGTTTTCAATGTAAAAGGTTGTTTAGGAAGGATGCTTGACTTAAGTATGAACTTTGTGGTTTATCCAGCTTTTCATCTTGAGTTATGATATTTACAGACAAAAAGATGAACTGTCAGACACACATGAAACTCCTCAAAACGATGTGTATTGCGCGGAAGTTTTTGATCTTTACAGAGCTGTCGAGAAAGCAAAAGAGAAGAAAGTGTTTGAGTGCAAGAGCAGAAATGTCGTGTTTTTCTATATAATTATACTTGGCTTTAAAAACAGGTTCATCCTTCTTCTCCCCTCCCTACTGTGTGTTTTTGAGTCTTCGTTGCAGAATTTTAGGTTTCATTGTTGTTTTTTTGTGATGGAAAAATGTGGTTGAATTGTTGCCTTGATTGGATTAAGACAGGAACAGGAAATAGAAATCACTTCTGAAGTAACCCATTGGGAGAGAAGAGACAGAAATATCTTTGAGGAGGTGTACTATTGAATGGGCACATAGTACTACGGAAGTGCATGACGCGCGGAGGGAGGCAAAGGCTATTTTGGGTTCACAAGAACTGCGCTTCTGACACAACCGTCTACGGTCATGTGCCTAGAGAAACAAACATTCGCATCTACCCCGACCAATTGTTTAACTTTCCTACCCCATCATCACTTATTAGCTGCTGTTCTATCTACATGGTATGAGGTGCGGAGGACAGATTAGCACCTCAACCTGTAGGAGGTCTGACGGAGCTCTCACTGGGGGAGAGGGGTGAGGTGACAAAGAACAAGGGGTGGCATGACACAGCAGAGAGCAGGTTTCCTACAGTTTCAGATTTAGATTCCCTGGGCCATTCAAACTTTGTGTAGAAAGAAAAAGATGGATACTTAAAATTCCCAACCTGCAGCGATTAAAATTGCTTTAAAAATGCGTCGACCTGATGATATTTAAAAATTTAATGCTTCTTTGTTTTTGAGTTGCCTGTTCACAGATTGACAGATCTGGACAAATGTATGGACAGACAGGTATATATATATATATATATATATATATATCCAAACATACGTCATATTTTTCTATATATGTTGTTTTGGGGTCTCTAAACCTGCATCAACAATGAATTTTTGTTTAAGGATCGAATCTAGTGTCTCCTCTACTTTAGCAAATTGTAGACAAATTAACCCTCGCATGGTATCAGCTCTGGTAAAACATATATGTCTGGGGTATTTTTTCACCCCAAAGTGATTCTAACAACTATGTGGTGCTAAGTTGTAAAATATTTCCACAAAAATAATAATGACTTTATTTTGAGACCAAAGCACATCTTTTAAATTAAAACTCCATTGTTGTAAGCTATATAAGTTATGTACTGCCCGGCTCGGTAGCGTGGTGTTAGCTAGCGTTTGTGCCTCACGTTCAAGAGGTCCTGAGTTCGAATCTCGGTTAGGGTGAGTTACCTGTATAAGGTTTCTTCCAGGGTTTTTCCCGTATCCTGAAAGGCGAATGTCGGGTAACTCTAATCTCTATGGACCCTGGGCTCATTTGAGCATCATTTCACCCATTCCATTCAGCGTCCGATATGACTTAACGTTGGAGGACGTAAATTAAAAAAAAAGTTATGTACTAGCCATGTCTGAAATATGAAAACATATATATGTTTTAGTTTCAAATATATATACTATTTTAACACAAAGTGTTCATTTACCTCACACTATATAACAATACTGTTTTTATTATGATGTGCATTATCACTTTATAAAAAATCCTGTTATAAATAAATTTCTACTCATTCTCCACTTGAAATGATGAACACTCATTGCAGAACACTTTTACTCTTGCATGTTCCTTGTAGATAAATTGTGACACTCATCACACTGTTTCTTCACTTTCTTGTCCTTTGACCTTTGGCAGGAATCACATCTTTTAAGTTTCAGCTTTGGAACATCTGTATCTTGGTCTTGTTGGTTGCTATTTAGAAGATCCTTGAAACCAGCTTGAGTTATTGCTCAACGAATGCGTTGTGTTCTGCACTGGGAAAAGAATTCGTCTCTCATTTTGAGGTCCTTTTCCCAGTTCTGAGAGGAATTCTCTTCTAGCACTTTTACCTCTCATATGATGTAAAAATTTACAGTGCAGGACGTAAGCATTGAGGTATGTCAGTTCAGGTTTTTTAATTTTTGCACGTCTTTATCACGTCCAACTTCCACAAAACGCAATTGCTAACCGTGTTTGTATTTTGTAATAATTTGTTGCAACAGTTCATGTGTATGTATTATCTACGGATTTATAAGAACAATGGACATACAAATGAAGCTTGCGAAGGTACATTGTTGCCAAGTTTTAATTATTGTAGTAAATTTTTAATATACATGGAGAATCACATATTGTATACCTGGGGTATTTTCTGATCCTGTTACAAAAAATTCAAAATTCTATGCTACTGACCGTCATATTACCACAAATATTTTGACTATTTATAATTGATACAAAAATGATTGGTGTACACAAGTTCCACGTTGGAACGCCAATTTGATGCATATAATTTAATGGCGAGCAAATAAGTCGGCGAGCAATGAGGTTTCTCTCAGGGTATGCGTGGATGGGTGTGAGAAGAAGATTTTCACAACACTGGAATGCCCGTCTCCAAATTATTTATTCACTGCTTCTTCTTTTCAAACATCGAAATGGAAGTTGCCGACCGAGGGTTACCAATCTCGGTTTAGAGTTACTGAATGCTAATTGTTTATTACTCGATAAATTTTGATGACCCGACAAATATTCAAGACAGAACAAGTTGACCTCTCTAATAGGCTTCACGTCTCACACTCCTGTCTCAGCGGCTGCACGCCGAAGACCCTTCTGATCGGCTTCACGCCGAAGACTGTTTATAATGGCTTCCTAGCCGCGAACTAGCCACATCGGCTACACACCGAAGAGTGCTTTTCTGACCACAGCTGCGTGTGTGTATCTCTAACTTTCACTCTCAAAATTCCTTTTCAACCAAAATCCCTTTGTGGCCGTTTTGTCGCTATTGTAAATGATCCAAAGAATCCCTATTCATACACGTCAAGTGACAATTCCTTTAGAAATCTTCTAAGGACACTGCTTCTTACATGGCTTTGTTAAACACTTTCCCCAACTCAACTGGCCTTGCCCTGCTCGTGACAAAGAACCAACATTCCTTTGACATCTATCATGATTCTTTGCTTCTGGAAAACCATAATTTCGGTATCATAATAAAAAGTACACAAAAAGCATATCTGGAAGATGAGAAGTCTACGTTCACATTAAAAGAGTTTCTACGTAGTTAAAGTAGCGTTGGGGTTTATAAAGAGCCCGGACACCAAGCAAGAGTTAAAAATTCTGTTCTAGAATTCCGAAATAATTACATGAAAATGCCATTAAGACAATGCATCTGTCAAAAACCTACAAATTCAAAATTCCCATTTGAACGACCTATTTTTTTTTTTTTTTTTTTTTTTTTTTAATTTTCAAGAACGATCACATACGAAATTTCAATCGGATATCTGCATTTGCTTTGGAAATATTAATTTTATTTGTATTAATTAAAAATTCCCCACGTCTTATCGGTTTATATATCCAAGTATTTTATTTCGCCTTTAACTAATAAGGAACTCCACATTTCAGTTTTTAAAAATTCAAGTGAAGTTACGCCTTTGCATTTTGGATTTTTCTATCTCACGAATTTTAGATTATGAAAATTATGAATAAAAATAACATAAGTATAACATTTAAAGAATTCGATGTCAGCCTCTTAAGAAATTGTGCTTGAATATTTTGTGAAAATTAGAAGTTATTTGGTTAAAGTTTTTGACACGTGGAGCATTTTAAGTAAGAAAAATGTACTGAAAAAGGTTCTGAGAAAAACCACGCTTAAATTGAAATGTGTATTACATCACTGTGGTTATTTCATTATACTTGTGCACAACTTAATGTAAACGTATGAAGACTAAAGAAATATAAATGAGGTGCTTATTCGTAGCAGCTGTTCAAAGAAAACCTAAAATAATTTATACGTTATCCACTTTTCAGTGAGTACAATTCACACTATTCATTCAAAGAAAAAATGTACTTTCTTGGGAATTTTTGTGATTCATGTTTAGAAGGCTAATAAAAACACAGACTATTTTTTTCCAAAATTTTATTCACATAAACCATATCTTTTACAATGATGGTACTTCGAAGTACCGTCAGGCCCCAGGGAACATTTAGGTCTATGTTATTTCATATCAATACAGATGTGTTTAGTTTCGTATTGTTGTTTATTAATCTTATTATCCTACTTAGGAACTTTGTGATATTCATTGAAGCAATTCTTTTTTTCATTGCAGCACAAAATTACACTACATGTGGTGCATTTGGAGTGTGGTCGTGACTAAATTTTCTTTATTGAGTACATCTCACATCTTCCTCGATTGGCTACAAAAATCACAAAACGATTACCTCTGTTTCCTACTCTAACATCCTTGGTTACAGAAAAATCTGACTTTCTTCGTTTTGCCGGGTTCTGTAAATATACACTTCTGTTTTCATCCTTAGGACTTGTTCTATATTGGTGTACACTTACAATTGAAAATCCCTGTGTCACTTGCCTTCTGTATTCTAATAATGTTACTGGACCAAAAAGGTTGCAGTAAATGATGTACGCATTGACAAAGGCTATTTCAACTATAACCCAAAATAACCAATGCCACTATGTTTTGGATCGTTGCCCTATCCCATATACAGCTCGCAGTCAGTCTGCATGATCTAACCCTCCCATATTGGTGTTGTAGTCCTTCACTACAGTAGGACAATCAGTACTAGTCCTGCTACCATATTTTTCTTTTCTTTAAACACATGAAATCTCTGTTCCATGAAAATTGGATACAAATGCCCCAACCCGGTTATCCTTCCATTGAAAGACACCTATATCCATGTATGAAAATCTGAAATCAAATTCCCCTCTAGTGGCAAATTTTGGAAGAGAAAAATTAGAAGGGAG
The DNA here is from genome assembly GCA_030765055.1 of Mantis religiosa. Taxonomy (NCBI): domain Eukaryota; kingdom Metazoa; phylum Arthropoda; class Insecta; order Mantodea; family Mantidae; genus Mantis; species Mantis religiosa. The sequence continues at coordinate 357,278,585 of CM060950.1, forward strand.
ATCTCGTTCTATCACAGTATATTCTGAGGAATCGTTATTGGGTAGAGCTATAAATGGAGAGTATCAACATCCATTCCAAGACATGAATGTTCAGTTCCTAAAAGGCAGCATTTGAACGGTGAGCAGGTAATGAAGACAGCCCAGTATCAGCCATCTCAATAGCAGGAATATGGAGGAAGACCACTATTCTGCCAGGATCTTGGGAATGTTGGTGTATTAGACACTGCGAATTGACACAGACATCCATGTCCATACTTAACGCCTATGGGTCATTGAGCGATGTCGCAGCGTGTCTATGCTGCCACACAGAAAACCATAGCGTTGACGAAAGGTTATGCTGATATTTCTTTGCCTCAGTAGAAATGACGTCGTTCACTACTTTATATGTCAATGTCTTCCAGTATAAAGCAATATGTGGAGGTAAAAGGTGCTCCAAATCCTAGTCCACAGCATATTGGGATATTTGGACATGGTGTACGGAATAACAGCTTCACTTTCTAGTAAAGGCTGGTAAAGAACCTCCGTAAACAGCGAGTATTTTGTAATTTACGTCCTCCAACGTTAAGTCATATCAGACGATGAATGAAATGGGTGAAATGATGCTCAAGTGAGTCCGGGGTCCATGGAGCTTAGAGCTACCCGACATTCGTCTTTCAGGATAAGGTAAAACCCCGGAAAACCTTATCCAGGTAACTCGCCCTAACCGAGATTCGAACTCGAGACCTCTTGAACGTGAGGCAGACACGCTCTCATCGACGGTAAGCAGCGAGTGTACCTCCTGTAAAAGAGCTGTTGATACATGGCAAGACAATTTCTATTCTCGTAAAAATGGGATGTTGTAGTTTGTTGTAAATCACTGCAACAAGATTCTGGACGTCTATTAACTCCTCGAGTTCGTAAACAAACGCCGTTGTAGTTAACAGCAATGATGCTAAGTCTTCCTTTTGCAGCAGCTATCCGTAACTGAGCCCTTGCAACTCTGTCAGCGTGTCCCGCACAAAGATAATAGGGGTTCCCGATTCAATCCGTTGTATATGTCTTCAGGTAATGGAGTACTTGGGAAATATATGAATTTTCAATAAAATGGACAGATTCATATTCCAAACCTTATGCAGAGACTGAGATCCCTTGAGAGGTTAAAAGGCTGAGATTATTTATGTCGACGTGTATTGAAAAGGGACTTTTTAGTTCAGTTCCAGCAGTTGAACAACATCGAAATGGAAAACTATGCCGAGAATTTTCACATTGTGGGCGAACTTTCAAGTGCCACAAATTCTATTTGCTAAAATTAACATGGGCCGAAGAAACCATGGCATAGAATGAGCACCTGATTCACATATTTTAAATGTTTGAAGATACGGAGCAACACTAGGTCACCTGATACGCCGCTGTGATAAAGAAGGCTCAGGATGAAAATACAGGTTGAAGTGTTTTTTCCCCCTTTAGGAAGGCTGAAGTTAATACCTTGAAGCACGTGAATCAGCGGTGCAGTACTATACTCCTACTGTCCTAAGAAGCACACTGCTCCTGTGAGCAATTCCGCGAACAAAACCTACAAAACAAAACCTAATGGTAAGCTACTCTTGTGCATACAACTTGTTTGAATGTAATAGGGCGTAACACACGGGTGAAAGTGCCACTGGTGTCTGTCACGCTTGTGCACGTGGGCGAGGAGTAGTACAAAAAGTTTGTTTCTTAAGACGGATGCAGTATAGAAACTTCATCCATCACCATTGAGAGCGGACAACCGTGTCGAATGCCCTTCTCCGTAGTACTGGTATGATAAGGAAACTGTTAATGTGAACCCATGTACATCGAAAAATGAGGTGACTTGTGAATGTTGCTGTGGAATGTCCATTTTGCTGAGTGTTATAAACAGGTGCACACGATCAATACTGTCAAACGCCCACTGAAAATCCAAGGTTACCAGACTGTAGCAGGCTCGTGGGCATGACCATCAGGTGTAAAATCCAATGAATTCTAGGTTTTCAGTGAGTTCAGTAGTATTTCAAAGGTCACACAGAGTGATAAATATTCCAAATGAAGATGTGAAGTATAAACATAGTAATAAGCAAAAGCTTCAATTTCTGCATTTCTTTCGTCAGATTTTTATCCAATTTAACATTTTACTGCCTTAACTAAGATTTCCTATAATGACAGTTTTAGTGGTGGGGTTGTTGCTGACGGCTAATGTGGTGCTATTGAATGGTTATTAGCATCATCGGATCTAATGGTGCATTTATTTATACGGATCTTGTTCAGTAGCGTAACGTCATGGTAGACAGGGTAGGCAATGTCTACCCTAATTTTTTAGATAAACATTGATTTAGCTATTTTAGTCTTTTAGACTTCCATCACATTTATATATAATGGATTTATTTTACTGTACGTAAACCAGTTGTATAATTGGAATAGTAATATTATTATCTAATATATCATAATACACATAATATTACTAAATTGAAAGGTACTGTTTCATTCACTTACACAAAAGTAGACATTTCCTTATGGTCTAAGCAGAAAGACAAAATAATAAGGGGATGTACGATTGCATTCATTTTCCTTCTATTACCCCATGAATAGACACCTTGCAGCGTTCAGAAAGCTGCCAGGCATAGCCTTTTACCGAATTTCTCGTGTTCGGTCCCAACCTTTGCATAAAGTTGGACTAGTTTATCTCTAATCAACTATCTCCGTGCAATAATGACTTATGTACATGCCTCTTGGACACAATGTTATTTTTCTTCTCAGTGTCGGTATTATTTGTGGTGCACGTATTACTGTAGCTGTGACTTTTAAAGTTGTGAAATAATAGGATTAAAAGCGGAGACTTTAATACGGTCAGTAGAACTTTCCGGTTCGTTTTTCCTTCTTTTTCTAAAAAAATTATTGATTATCAAAATGAAAATTCCAGAAAAACGTGGCGTGTTTAAAACCTGAAATATTTTGACACGTTCTCAAAAAGACGAAAATGCAATAACTTACAATGTACCGCTCGCCTTTACAGTGTTTCACAGGCGGCAATTGCGGCTTTGAAAGATACAAAAAACAGCAGTCCTATTGCAGCTGAAATAAGGAATCAATTATTAAGACGTTCTCATCTGTGTATTTCATGGATCAGAGGGCACGTGGGGATTGTGTGTAGTGTTTAACGCCCGCTTTTACTACATACGGCACCGCAGGCGATGACACTGATGATACATGAGATGAAGATGGAGCACCGTTGGAATGAGATGGCAGGGGAAACCGGAGATCCCGGAGAAAACCCGCCCCAGCACCATGTTGTCTACCACAAATCTCACTTTGCGGTCGCCTGGGATCGAAGTCGGGCCGCCTTGTTGAGAGCCAAGCGGTCTAACCACTGAGCCACGGCGCGGCCACGTGAGGATTGCCGGAAATGAACGTGCAGATGAGCTTGCAAAGAGAGCTGCGACTCCAGATCTTCCAATAATTTACACTCTATGCCCTATTTCTTATGTGAGGCAAACATTAAAGGAGATTATCATCGAAGATTGGAATGAATACTGGTTAAAAAGTGGTTGTGGTGCTTTGACTAAGGATTTATGTTTCCCAACGGTTTCTGATAGACATAAATGTAAATTCGTTAATCCTAACTATATGCTCACTCAATTATTAACTTGGCTGACCCCGTAGCTCAGTCGGTAGAGCACCTGCCTGCCATGCTAAGGCCCCGGGTTCAATTCCCGGCGGTGGAGGTGGGGACTTTTCTCTGACCAACATAATTCCCTATCTTCCCCAGAGTCTGGAAGTATGAATGAGAGTGAGAATGTGTGCGTGATCTAATGATTAAAACCCAACGAATATGAGTTAACACCTTCGATATGTTCCAAAGGAGAACGGTGGCTGATATGACACATAAAAAGAAAATCTTAACTGGACATGGCAAATTTTCAGCTTACTTATTTCGATTCGTAATCAAATCCACCTTTGATTGTATCTGTGGAAATCATCTTCAAGATTACCTCACATTTTATTTGATTGCCCCTTTTTCTGTTTTGAAAGATACGAACTTGAATTATTGCTTCAGTCCTTAGGTTACACTTTTTCAAACTACTTATACATATTTTGAGGAATTACAAAACTTATCAGTATTTCATAGCTTTCTTGAACAAAATATTTCTTAAGTTAAAGGATTCATCTTGATGTTTACTGTTTGCCAACTTGATATTGTATTTGGTTACGTTTTGTAAATTTTATTATATTCATTTTAAAACGTGTAAGCTATATTTCTGTTACACCTTTGAGTAAAATAGGAATAAAAAAATTCGATAATAAATAAATAGTAATAATAGCAATAAAGTATGGCTTAGAAGATGTAATGTAAGAAAGTGCTTTGTCATTACTCCTATGGTGAAGAACCATGGATAGTCAGTAACGAGTTCTGAAGTTAAAAATGATTAAGCACATCAAAACAGAGGGTGGTATTTAAAGCGCAGTATGCTTTATATGTTAGAAAGAAACAGGATCGTCATGGTGTATGAAACCTCTTTTGTACTGACATGAAAATGCGATGTAACAGTCGAAGATACCTCTCAGCAGGAGTGCAACTAAGTATACGTGTGGTGAGCGAAATCGTCCACCCCAAAATGTTCTGTACGTCATACCACCGCTCTCAAACATCCAACCCACGTTTTTTTCATAAGATTATTTGAAATTTTCTCTTTATCACACAAGATGAAAGTGTAATTAATCGGCCAGTCAGCGCGTTTATTTATAAATTAATCTCAACAAAATCGTTCACATTTCCTATGTTTATCAACTCATCTAAGTTTGGATAATTTCATGAACTTGATATGAGAGTCATAGTTAAGCTTATATTATTGCTGTTACGGATGAATCATTAAGGTGTGTATACGTAATTCAACTTTATGCTGACATTAGCACGCGCTGTATAAGGGACGATGCACACTCCAGTAATTTATGCTCTTGTCTTCTATTTTATCACCAGTTCCTCTATCGTCAATTCAGATTTTTCTAGTCACGTCTTAAGAAGAATGCCAGAACTTCTGTAGAAGTTCCTAGGTGCATGCACAGGCTTCCATTATCGAGCTTCTGAGCCCAGAAGTGGCAGGTCTGTACAAGACTGAAAAATAATGGAAAATTCTTGAGAGAGAGAGAGAGAGAGAGAGAGAGAGAGAGAGGAGAGAGAGAGAGAGAGAGAGAGAGAGAGAGAGAGAGAGAGAGAGAGAGAAGGTGATTAAAAATAGGAAATGTAGCCCTTGCACTACATATGAAAGACTTAAACAATATGCAGCATTATTGGTGTTTAACTCTGTTTTTATAACAGCACCGTTAGCGATCGGTGGGGCTTTAAATGAAAGGACAGATTAGTTTGAAAAGTGACGCATTGGCTTGTATATACATATTTCTTGTGACTTAAACAAATTTAACCAGAAGTAAGATTAATTTCAGAAACGTTATGAGATATAACAGGGCGGGATGCCAACTTACGTTTTTCTTTAAAATGCTCTTGTTCCTACAAATGTATCCACGGCATCGATTAGTGTTGCAAAGAGTTCGAGAAAGCTTCTTTAGAAATGGAAAGTAATTGTTCTTTCACACTAGCAGTGTGTAGGACGCACTATGAAGAGGTAGAGCCAGACTGAAAAATTCAATGCCATAGCCGGGATTTGAACCACGGATCTTCTGGTTTCCGACCAGCCGCTCTAACCATTTGAGCTACTATGGCCAACATGACGACACGACATTAAATTCTCCAACTGACTCGTGTTTCTCGCGGTAAACCACTAGGAGTTCTCATAAACACATGAGACAACTACCTTAATAGCGACTTACTATGCTGTAAGTACTTTAAGGCCCGGGCTTTATAGTTCGGACCACTATTAGGTACAATTAATGGAAATTAATTGTTCTTTCACACTAGCCGTGTGTGGGGCGCACTATGAAAGGGTAGAGCCAGACTGAAAAATTGACATGAAATGAAAAAATGCTTCTTTAGAAAATCGGAACCAATTGGTCAATTGTTTTGCAGTAGTCCTGTTTAATCAAGGAATAGTTATCGGGACAATAAATTGCTGCACCTGCATATACTATAATTTAAAGATGGAGCAGCTTAGAAACAGTCGTTAACTGCATACAGAATAGCAATTTAAATAAATAAACCATTGTTTTGATAACGTCGCTGCCAATTACTTGGACCATATCAGTACCACCGGTGTGCTGAAATTTCACCCCACAGAAGCTCTTCTGCTTAAACAAAATCTACTGGATGGAGCTGTTGCTTTTGGGCACACTTAAAAACCATCGTCTGGACCGGGTTTGAATACGTGACCTTGAGATCAGCAGATCAGCACCTAACCAACTGCGCCACCCAGACCGACACAACAATTTAAAGGACAGTGTTCTCTCGATATTAATCTGTTCCTTGAAAAACATAATGTGATGCTTATAATACCTAGATATTTAAAAATAATTAAATGTTCAAATGGGCTCTTTTGAGTATCATTTCACCCATTCCATTCATCGTCCGATATGATTAATAACGCTGGGAGGACGTAAATTACCAAAAGAAAGAAAGAAAGAAGAAAGAAAGAAAGAAAGAAAAGAAAGAAGAAGAAAGAAAGAAGAAGAAAGAAAGAAAGAAAGAAAGAGAAAGAAAGAAAGAAAGAAAGAAAGAAAGGAAAGAAAGAAAGAAAAGAAAGAAAGAAAGAAAGAAAGAAAGAAAGAAAGAAAGAAAGAAAGAAAGAAAGAAAGAAAGAAAGAAAGAAAGAAAGAAAGAAAGAAGAAAGAAAGAAAGAAAGAAAAGAAAGAAAGAAAGAAAGAAAGAAAGAAAAGAAAGAAAGAAAGAAAGAAAGAAAGAAAGAAAGAAAGAAAGAAAGAAAGAAAGAAAGAAAGAAAGAAAGAAAGAAAGAAAGAAAGAAAAGAAAGAAAGAAAGAAAGAAAGAAAGAAAGAAAGAAAGAAAGAAAGAAAGAAAGAAAGAAGAAAGAAAGAAAGAAGAAAGAAGAAAGAAAGAAAGAAAGAAAGAAAGAAAGAAAGAAAGAAAGAAAGAAAGAAAGAAAGAAAGAAAGAAAGAAAGATAGAAAGAAAGAAAGAAAGAAAGAAAGAAAGAAAGAAAAAAGAAAGGCAGGGACATATAGGATAATAACACAGTACTGGAGGGATTGTTTACCCTTGGCAGGCAGCGGTCTACACATGGCATAGGTAAGGAGCACCGATACATAGCCGACGAGGCATGTCCAGTAGGTACTTGCAAGTGGTCGTATCGGCACTTTCCAGGCTTCAGTTTCGGGCGTTGCGGTTCTACTCCATAGCAAATTTCTGGCACACAGGCCACACATAGAGTAGAGATGATGCCACAAAACTCTTAAGCGAATATAGGTGATAGTTCCTTGTAAGGTATGCAATATGTATATAATAACCTTCTTTATGGCATTAACCATTACCAGATATTTTTTGTTGTCTGATCGTTCCAGTATTTAGTAAAGTATTTCCGAAACGTTACTTTATATACTTTTTTTTTTTTTTTCTGATCTGTCCT
>CM060950.1:357292104-357407104 GCA_030765055.1 Mantis religiosa
AAACTTGCCAGTAAGTATAAATAGGTTCCCCACGTTTATTTTGTGGTGCAACATTTTCATCTCCGCATGTGCAGCGGTTTGCTTAAAACTTCGTTCTCTAGGGTGACAACTAAAACTTGCACCGTAAATATTTTAGAAATGGGAAGTGTTAATGATGTAGAATATTCGCAGAATTCAATGGTAACCACAGGCTTGTATTTACAGCCTATACACACATTTTAATGATGCTTAAGAGCTCCATTCTTTGAGCAAACATACAATTTTTAAATTTAACAATGCCTATTGGCATTAGCAAAATAAAAGAACGGTGTATAAGAATGGTGTCAATGGTGTTTTTGGCAGGATCCTAATGCAAGTAATTAGCGAGAAATTGTGTAGATACTGTCTCATGAGTATTGTGTTTTTTCAAGAAAAATAATTATTTGAATTTTGTTCTGACAAGCAATTAACTAATTTCCGAAATATAGATAATTGGTTTCTATGGTCTAGATCTATCGGTCAGGGAGGTTTATTACCCCACGATGGCACCAGTCTCTCGTTTTTAATGCAAAAACTTCGATGACACCCACTTTCTCTGCTTCAAAGTTGTTAAAATTTCTTCCAAGTAGAAAATGGGCCTTGGATAGAAAAAGATGGTAATATGATGGTGCAAGATCAGGGTTGTATGCTGGGTGTGGTTCGATTCTTCCCAATTCTTGAACTTTTTTCCCATGGTTGTTGGTACAGTTCTGTTGCAATAGAATTGTATTTCGTTTAACTAATGCTGGGTAATCTCTGTCTCAAAGTTTCATGAACTCGTTGCAGTTGTTGAGAATAAAGATCCGCATCAATTGCCCGCCCGTTTGGAACAAACTCCCAGTAAATCACACCTTCAAAATTCCACCAGACACACAACATTACTTTGGGACCGAACTGATTTTTTTTAACGATGACTGGCAGGTTGGCGGGGATCGAGCCACTGTTTCGAGGCATCAGGGTTTCTGTAATATACCCATTTGTCATCACAAGTGAAAATTCTCCTGAAAAAACTATCATCCATGGGATTACGAATAAGCTGGTGACAGATATCAACTCGACGTTCAGCCTGTTGAGGTGACAGTTCATGAGATACAGATATACAGCTTCTGTATGATTTTTCAAGTGTCTTTATGTGACGATGTATGGTATCTTTTGATGCAACAAGTTCTTCTGAAAGTCTGCAGGTACTTTTTGTGTATTTTATCGCAAAACTGGGCGTGTGTACTTAATACTCCAAACTTCAGGGCTTCCAGAACGTGTTAAATGTTTGTGTTTTTGTCTCCATTGTTGAAACGTCGGAACCATCATTGTACCAAACATTCACTAACGACGCCTTCTCCTTCCACTTCACATATTCTTCGAGCTGCGGCAGCGACTTTATAATCTTGTTTCCAGTAGAGCTTTAGAAGGACAAAGTTTAAACTTATTTATCTCCATTTTGTGATTATTTATTAAAAACTGAAGACTGATAAATGCTCGCAATGTACGCAAAAATAGCCACGTCATCCTGTAAATAGCATTGCCGAACCAAAGAAACTAAATAAATTTTCCAAAACATCAAAATAAAAAATAAAAGTACCAACATTACTTACGAGACAACCTAATGTTTTGAAAAGTTTCTGCCCCAACGACAGTTTTTTGTTCCATTCAACTGATTGGATAGTGTTATGTATGCTTACATTGTGTTTTCTGTTCACTGATTCCGTTGCGACTTTTTGGTAGTTCAATCATTAAATTATGAGTGGGAGATGGGATTAATAAGCAGACATGCAATTCGTCCTTGTATCGTGTATGCAGAAACATATTCCAGTAGACGTCAACCATCTCAGTAATTATTTAACAGTCTCGTCAACCACTTATGGAATGTGGTAGCGTAACAGCTAGAAAATGTAACAGAACCTAACAAATGACTGGATAATTTAATGTTTTGGCTGCTGTTGCAGTGGATTCGCAAAGTAGTTCCTGTACAATCGCACGAGAAAGTGGCATGAGGTAGGCAAACACTACAAACTATAGATACTGCAATTTTCAGATCATGGTGAGGCGTTTCATGGAATAGCACGCATTTTTGTAGTCTAATGTGTTTATGTTAATTTGTTGATATATGTGCTTAGGCTTTCAGGGCCGGCGACTATTTGAAATAAAGTTTCTTCTTTATGAAGTAAAGTTTCTTTCGGACTTGTAGGCTGTGGTCGAAAAATATGAATTACTCCTGACGTTCCGCTCAAATCTGTGTTGGGTCCTCTGATGATGCTTAACACAGATTTGAACGAAACGCCAGGAGCAACTCTTATTTTTCGACCACGGCCTACAAGCATGGAAGAAACTTTTCTTCATAAAGAAGAAACTATAATTTGTTGCACTTATTGGTTTAGCGATGTTGGAGGTGGTTGGTTGTTTTAAACTGGCACCGACTTCATCTAGTTAATTATATGTTTAAACTGATTTAGGATCTTTCTTATTCAATATCTAGCGTATAGCTTCAAACTTATTAACGATCGCGGAAACGCCTCGTGATGTCCTGAACATGGTAGTGTATGTGCGATAACTGCTGGAAAAATAATCGGAACCATTTTATTTAATGAAACAATGGGAGTAATGTCGCATGTTCGTGAGATAAGAGTTTTAGTGTATATATCTGCTGGCGAGTGTACGTTCCCTCGTGGAAAGTTTCCTAATGGGTTATCATTAGTGAACGGATTTAAAGGAACTACCAAGAGTTAATTTTATTTATTTTGTGCATTAAATTGATAATATATTGTGACGACCCGCTCTTAGTTTGTGAATATTAAGGAACACCTGGTCAGATCGAACACGGGAGCAAACACTCAGGGCAGAACTACATGCTTTAGCGAGAGGTTGGGATTTTTCTATAAAGGTTCATTGGTACAAAGGTAGGGTAAGGCTAATTAAATATGGAATTCACTTAAAAAGAATATTTACTACAACAAACGCTTCTCCAACGGTTACATTAAGAGAGGGCATCTATCGCTCAAAGACCACTCATCCAGTCATAAAGGAGGGGAGGGAGTGACGTCACACCTACTACTTGAGTCACCAGAGTGTAATTAATACAGTCGTTTGTGACAATATTTATCAAAAGATTAAAGGTATGCGCTAAACCATAGACTTTTTTCATTTTCCATATAATAATAAAATATGTTTAAACAACTCACCAGTAATAAATTAGTGACATGACATGTCAGGCTGTTGAAAATTCTTTGGAGTTACAGTGGACAGCACATGCCTTCTCTGAATTGTCCATTAAAATCTTCTCCAATTGTCGTGGAGCATTTACCACTATTGGGAGAATGATCGTTCTACGTCACAGGGATATCACTCGTGCATATTTCATTGGATATACCCCACTGACACTCTGAGACTCGATATGATGGCCTTCTAAAAATCGAGCAACTTGTCTCATAATTTAAAATCCCGTTCTGTTTTCAAACACTGATCAGGTTTTCTTTAGGTTCCATTTTGAAGCCTTTGAGCAAGTTGATTTTCGTGTTTAAATTAAAGATTTCTTTAACATTTTCCGCGAAAAAAGTATTTGTTGTTTATGTTTTAATGAAATCGCATAAGAAACACAAGTTAGCAGCAATATACGCCACACCATTTTTTTAGCAATCTAAATTGTCATTTTGAACAATCTCTATAGATGAAGCATCGTCTTTGCCCACTTCATCCAAAACCAATTTAAAGCTTTCAAAATGTTCAACATAATACACCACTACTGAAAGAATTATGCGCATATGGTTATGTATATATTTTAAACATATTATAAGTACAATATATTTATAATCGCTTGCAGTACAGACAACAGTGCAATGTACTGTTGACAAGTTTAAGCGAGGTCCACGTAGTAGTTAAAATTCCAGGGAGCTTTCTATCTTTTCCTCAGTGGGGCTTCCCAATAAAACGGTACTGGAGACTACCTAGCCCCCCCCCCCTTTTGGATACGCCACTCAGGCGCGTCAACCCAGCCGGGAAGAATACCTATAACCTTGGTCGGGCCACCAGTGATCTATTACACCAGCCACTAGCTGTCCAGGATAGTACCGCAGATCCTTTCAGACGTCTCTCAACCCCGTCTGTGCGGTAAAGCCAGCCAAATGTATCTAATACCCATGGCTGACGGGAACCATTGCCTTGTCGAGAACAACCCAATTGGAGCAATTCACCTACGAGATAAGCTCGAATTTTCGGCCCGGCTACTTTTGTTAACGTCAGAAGTACCACGAGTGCTACGGGTTCGCCACGTAATCTGATCTAAGATAGCAGAATTAGGCAGATGGTTGTAGAGCTTCTGAAAACCGAGTTCTTATTCTCTTTGACAAAAATTAAACAGGGAAACAAAGCTTCATAATGAAAAAATATATATAGTTTATTGCTAAAAAACATGAATATAATATATTTTAACAAACAAATTATGAAAAGATATTTAATTACACAATTTTCTTCTAAGGCCGCTCCATGGCAGAGTGGTTAGACCGCTTGGATCTCACCAAGGCGGCCCGGGTTCGATCAAAGGCTGCCGCAAATTGAGATTTGTGGTGGACAACACGACACTGGGGTGAATTTCCCCAACCATCATTCCACCAACTGCTCCATCATCCTCTTCCGATCACTGATTTCACCTTCATACTATCATCCACCTCTCTCGCTGTAATCCCAGGCGTTGGGCTGGCATCTCAACCCTAGTTCCTCTATCAGGTCAATGCTTCGGCTCACTCACTCTTCTAAAATTACCATTGCTTTCTCCCTTTACATCACCGAGCACGGTGTTCGGGAACTCGGGTTCCACTTAGCCCCACATAGGCAGGGCGAGGAAAGTCGAAGCACTGAGTTTGATAAAGGAACCAGGGTTGAGGGCCAGCCCAACGCCTGGGATGAGAGCGAGAGAAATGGATGATAGTGTGAAGGTGAAATGAATAATGGGAAGAGGATGATAATGAAGCAATTGGTGGAATAATGGGGGGAAGCCGGAGATGCCAGAGAAAACCCACTCCAGAACCCTGTTGTCCACCACAGTCTCACTTTGCGGTCGCCTAGAATCGAACCCGGGTCGTCTTGGTGAGAGTCGAGTGGTCTAACCGCTCAGCCACGTCGCGGTTAAATTACCATTTTTATTGACATAAAAATGCATTTGTAATAGGGCATCATGTTTGATATTTATATTAGTTTCATGCCTATAACTGTAAGCAGAAAAAATATTTACCTAAAAATCCATTGCCCGTTATATGTTTTAATGTCTATAGGTTCTATTTCTATCTCATTTCTCATAATGAGGTGCATGGAAACGATATTGGGAATCGTATTGACTTTTTTTACACAGATATTAAGACATAATACTCCAGATTTAAAATGTATTTGTTTAGTGATCAAGCAACATGAGTAATCACAGGTAGGAAAGCCGTGAACACATGCATTATTGGTTTGCTGGCATTCGCCGTTGGCTTAGGGAGATGGGTGGCTCAGCTGGTTTAGTCGGTGGTGTACTGATCTGAAGGTCGTGGCTTCACACCCAGCCCAGATCGATGGTGTTTAGTATGTATGCTTAAAAGCTACAGCCCCGTCAGTAGATTTACTGGGATGTTAAAGAACTCCTGCCGGATGAAATTCTGAAACACCGACGGTGCTAATATGCTCCTGCCAACCGACAGCATCGTAAACAAAGAAAACATTTTATTTTTCGTCAGGTGGAACGTTAATGGAGTTTATGCTTGCGGTGTGGGATAGTGAGCCATGAGCTCATAGGTCCCTTTTTCGTACAACATACACTGAATTTCCACATGTGTCGCAGCCACGGATGCCAGAACATTCCCATGCAGACTAGGAGGAACCTGTAGTACCAGCATGATGGTTGTCCAGCCCACAGTGGACCAATTACTATAGCTCGTCTTCAGGAATTGTTTCCAAATCGCCAAATCGTTGGATTGGACAAAGAGGACCTGCGCCTTTGCTGGCCCGTTCACTGTATTTTATTCCTTTAGATTTAATACGTCAAAATAGAAGCTAACAACAGTGAAGTAACAAATACTGCATAAAATATAATTATTTTTAACAAAACTTCACTTATCTTTTAAGAAAATTGATGAAATGTCCACGGAATTCAAGATACTGTTTCGCAAAAAATTCTTTGCATGTTCAGTCAACGTTTCCTTCGTTGTCACCGTTACTGCCGTTAGATGTATTATTTTTGTATTTATTTGTGAAAATAAGGCAAACTCAAAGACAAAATCGATTGGCGGTATTTCAAAATTCATTACGCCATGTCTATTTTTTAAAATAAATACTTTCTCCCAAACATTAAAACTTTCGGACCATTTAATTGCTTTAATAGTTTAACTTCTGGATTTGTTTCATGGTTAAATGACCAAAAATGATCTGCCACGACCGATTTATCAATCTATTTTGTTTATACCTAATATTTCAAAATGTTTCTTCGTTCCGGTTTCTATATTACACTTGGTCCTTCCAGTGTAAATCTGGTCACAATCTAAACAATTTATAAATTCCAGACTGTTTATTATAAGATTTTTTTTTAATTTTTAAGAGAAATGTAGCAAATGTTTTTGTTATATTTATTTTGAGGAACCAAAGTTATGCACAATTCTTTAATAATCGTTTGAAAATGTTTATTAGCGCTTTAGATTTCTTTCTGGTAAAACTAAAAGACGCCGTTTACAAGGAGGACATACCAACTACACCAGACTGTATTACCACACCTGTGTTGAAATGTCCTCTGAAATACTAGAACGTATGCAGCAGTATTTCCATAGCAGACTGGAAGCATGTATACAAGCTGGTAGTGGTAATTTCCAGCACAACCTTTGAAGGCCAATTCTCGCTCTACTTGTCAGAATCCACAAAGTACACTTTTCATAATAGGAATTCTTCTACACTACTTGCACTACTCTCTTGCTCTACACTTGCCAAAATCACGGATACTCCAATTTCCATTTATTTTGTTGATGCCAATAAGCATTACTTCATTTTAAAAATTTGTATGCTTCCTGAAAAAATTAACCCTTCTAAACATTATTAAAATCTGTGTACATATAGGTTACAAATGCGAGTCCCGGACTATAAAAAATTTGATGAAAACTGGAAAATGCAGTGAAATATTTGCGGTGCAAATTTTAGTGATTCATTCTCTGTGTGTGTGTGTGTGTGTGTCTGCCTGTCTGTCTGTCTTTCTCTCTGTGTATGTGTGTGTGTGTGTGTGTGTGTGTGTGTGTGTGTGTGTGTGTGTGTGTGTGTGTGTGTGTGTGTGTGTGTGTAACCAGAAAAAGTGTATCAGCTGGACCAAGTTGTATTTGAAATGAGACACGAGGTAATCCGCCTTCCCCCTTTACGCCGCAATACAATACAATTGAGTTAATATGAGCTCAAATTATGTTGCAAATAGAAATAATACTTTTAAAGTAACTGACGTTAAACGACCTGTACAGGAATAAATTTACAATGTAAATTTATATTGAGCAATTTATATTGAGCAATCACTACTCCGGTATATGGGTGATTTTTAATTAATTAGAGCCAACTGAAAAATTCAATGCCACGGCCGAGATTTGAATCACGGATCTTCTGGTTTCCGTCCAGTCGCTCTAACCCCTTGAGCTACCATGGCCAACTTGCCGTCCTGACATTAATTCTCCAATTGACTCATTATATTTTCCCGGTAGACCACTTAGAGTTCTCATATTCGAGATAAACAGGATTTTTATCCTTGAATATTTTTAATGTAAAATGATATTGAGAAATTAATCCTTAAAGAATTAATCCTTTTAAATACATTACTCCGGTATATGGGTGATTTTTAATTAATTAGAGCAAACTGAAAAATTCAATGCCACGGCCGGGATTTGAACCAGCTGGTTTCCGGTAGGACGGTCCACGGTCTGCAAGCCAGGTCTGATGGGGCCTTTTCCGGATCGCAGTCGAGTGAGCTGCTGGTTTTGCTAGCCTGCCGGGGATTTTCCAACTGGTGAAGTGTAGGGACCCTGCCCTCTACATTGTCGTGGCTCCTTCGTACCGCCGCCCTCTGTCTCCTCTCGCCTCATCCTTGCTCCCAGGGACGCCCTACTTGGAGCGTAGGTACAGTAGTTCAAGACTGGTCGCAGTGACGAATCCGCTCCATACCGTAATCTGCTCGGCATATTTTGAGATTCACTCCTTTAATGAAGGATACTTTCTATTATGAATCATGTGGTACTAAACAACGAAATTAAAACTATATTAAATATTGTATTACGTTTAACAATCACAGTTGAACACAGCGGCAGGAATCCGAGGATCCCAACGCCCACCTTCATTCATACTGCTGGAATGATGAATCGAACCAGATAGTATTAACAAAACATGCAAAATATACCATTATATGTACATTAATATTTTCTTTAAATTGTCAGAAATTCAATAATTCGCTCACATACCAAATGAAGATACCTTCTGACAAAAAAATATATATACATTGGGTGGTCTCATAGGTAAAGTCGGCTTTTGATTTTGGTGTTTTGGAAAATTTATTGGATTTCTTTGGTTTAACAATGCTATTTAAAGGATGCGTAATGGCTAGTGTTGCGTATATTGCGGGCATGTGTCAGTCCTCAGTTGTTAATAAACAATCACAAAATGGAGATAACAAAGATTGAACTTAGATATTTCTAAAACATTACTGGAAACAAGATTATAAAACCGCTGCCGCAGCTCAAAGAATATGTGAAGTGGAAGGAGAAGATGTCGTTAGTGAGCGTGTGGCACGATGATTCCAACGTTTCAACAATGGAAACGAAAACACAACATTTACAACGTTCTGGAAGACCTTAAGTATGGAGTATTGAAGATAAACGTCAAGTTTTGCGATAAAATACACAAAATGTACCTGCAGACTTTCAGAACAATTTGTTGCATCAAAAGATACCGTACATCACCACATTAAGACATTTGGAAAATCATACAGAAGCTGTAGATCTGTAACTCATGAACTGACATTTCAACAGGCTGAACATAGAGTGCATATCTGTCGTCAGCTTATCCGTCATCCCATGGATGATAGATTTGTCACCAGAATGCTCACTTGTGATGACACATGGGTATATTACCGAAACAGCAACTGTAACTGTAACAATTACTGATGCCTTCAAGCAGTGGCTTGTTCTCCGCTAACCTACCAAAGTCATCGTTAAAATAATCAATTCGGTGCCAAAGTAATGTTGTGTGTCTGGTGAAATTTTGAAGATGTGATTCACTGGGAGTTTGTTCCAAACGGGCGGGCAATTGATGGAGATCTTTATTCTTAACAACTGGATCGAGTTCATGAAATTTTGAGACGGAGATACCCAGCATTAGTTAACTGAAATAGAGTTATATTGCAACACGACAACATCCCATACTGCACGAACAACTATGGAAAAAATTCAGGAATTGGGAGGAATCGAGCTGCTACCACACCCAGCACACAGCCCTGATCTTGCACCACCATATTATCATCTATTTCGGTCCATGACCCATTTTCTACGTTTAAGAAATTTTGACAACATTGGAGCAGTACAAGTAGGTGTCACCAAATTCTTCGTATCATTAACCAGAGCTTGGTACCATGGTGGGATAATAACCCTCACTGGAAGATGACTTAAGACTATAGAATCTAATGGTCTATATTTGAAAATTAGTTATTTGCTTGTCAGAACACATTTAAAATACTTTTTTTTTCTTAAAAAACGACATTACTAATGCGACAGCATCTATCCTTTGGATATAATTTCTATCCCTAGTTATTACTTATCCGTGAGGAAACATCCAGTCAGGCCATAAAATACCAGGTATTTATAACATTATATCTCAATTCTTTCTCCTCTTTGCCAATTCACCGAGATATAATAGCTTAGGCATTGTTTTTTCTTATCTGGTACCCTATATAAATTTATAAGGACCATCATTAATAACTTAACATTCTCCATGGTTTAACGGTTTATCATACTGCATTTATCCTTAGGTTACACTTGCCCAACAGCCTTCGGTAACCGACATACACAAAAGCAAGAAAACACAAGAAAGCCAAAACAAAAGAAAGACCAAAGTTGACTGCATTGTTACTCCATGATCGATGTCAGAGATGTCAACGAATATTACATGGACTCGCCGCTCCTTTGTTATTTTGTAAGGCCAAAGATATAGATGGTCTTGTGAGCTTCTGTAGGCATTATGTAAATTTAAAAACTTAATTGTGTAAAAAGAAATGGAATTTTGAGTAATAAGCTAGGCAATAAGTTTTATCTTGTCAAAGGTTATGTATGCCAAAATTAATGGGAATCGGTGCAACGGTTTAGAAGCCTTGAAGAAACACACACACACACACACACACACACACACACACACACACACACACACACACACACACACACACACACACACACACACACCACACATAGACACATACATACACACATACTGACTTATTTATACATATGTGAACACAGCGATACTAACAAGTGAATGAGTGCTTTAAAGCACTCAGGTGCTAGGTAGGATGCTTTCGGGGAAAGAAGCCCGTCATTAACCTCAAAACGTTCCTATTTTCGTTTGGTAAAGTTACATGACACCTGGATTGTTCTTACCTGGTAGATAAGTAACATTAAGGACCCAAGTCTAACAATGGACGACTTTGTAGGGATTTCTTTAACATAGTTTCATATGTCCATTAACAACTTTTTATAATCCCGGAATTACACGATTTATGATATAGTGTAATTCAATACAGTTAATATTAATACATCCGCACAATATTAGCGGTCGTAATGTTTGTCACAAATGTCATACAGAACGGTGGAGTTCAATATGTTGAATGGGCGAGTGTCTTATAGTTTGTATGAAGTCTTTACGGAGACTAGTACTTCCTGAAATACCTAGTAAAGTTTGGCTCCCTACCCTTTGTGCTCCTACCGTGAACTCTGGGAGGAAACGTTGAGGGAAGAGACCATAAAGGTCACCAAATCTGGATGACAACGGGCGCAAGAATGGAGGGGTTTCTAACGCTTCCAGCTAGAAGGCATCCGACGCCGAGAAAATTCCCCCACAAGCCACTAATTCCCGGTGGTTCCATCTGTTGGGGTTTACTCGAAGGCGGTTTTTGGATGATCAGTCCCAGGGAAGAATGCTCCTCGAAGTGCACATCAACCATCCAGCCGCATCCCGCTGAACACCGACACCTGGTCCTACAATCCTGAAGCAGATGACAATGAAGGTAATGTTGGCTTCTGGAAACAAGGGACAGGAACGTCGTGGTAGAAGAAGATCCAAAGTAGCATTCACGTACCGATTCGGGAAATTAGATTTGTGGACCAGGATAGACCAGGGCTGGCAAGTTGAGCACCCGAAGTGTGAAATACTTTACCTCTACAACCACCCCTTCCTTTTTTCTTCTATGTGGCACGTAAACAAACAGGTGACGTGTGGTACAATGTTGGTCTTCGGGTCTGCACATAATGAAATGCATACTTTTGAATTCAAGTTTTGACTAGGACAGCACGATGAGGGTAAATATCGCTAAGGATGTAGCGACAATGTTAAACGGCTCATATTGGCATTGTGAGAGAAACCGTTCACATTACTGACCTTAGACAAAACTTAAGCTGACAAAAGCAGTTCTATAGAATTAACACGTTATTGAGGTATTTGTTTTATTATAGAACAGTTGTCATGCAGTGATAAATACCTATTTCTGTTAAGCTGCTAAAGACATTTAAATATTTTCTATATTGTATTCTTAAAAATAATCGTAAAAATCTATCTACAAAGTGCATTGAAACTGTCAACATTGTACATTGTTAAATAGTGACATAGTGCTAATGATACTCCCATGATTTACACGATTGGTATCCTTGCTGATTTCATTTTGAATATTAAGTGTTTCAATGTCCCGCAGTAAACTAGATGAACCTAAACGTATAGTACAATCATCTTGAGAAGGCAGCTGAGTAGAGATGCACACTAAATGAGCTAGTCTACTACAACTCCTGGAAGGAGAGAGAGAGAGAGAGAGAGAGAGAGAGAGAGAGAGAGAGAGAGAGAGAGAGAGAGAGAGAGAGAGAGAGAGAGAGAGAGAGAGAGAGAATTTACATGTGGAGCCATTGGTGGTGCATGCATCAACTACTCTACATGTAGAAATAATCCTCATTCTCCTTCCAGGTGTGGTAATAGACTATTTCATTTAGTGTGCATCTTTACTCGGCTGCCACCTCAAGATAATTCGACTATAGAACATATGAAGACGCTACTGGGTAGCAGGCTCTTGTTCAGTATCAATATTCGGTACAGTTGTACACATTGATAAGTAGTACCAAACATGGTCAGTAATTTGCTTGCAAAAAGGTGCAGCTTGGGAAATGTATGTACATATCCAAACCATTTTCCTGAACTACACAAAGATGGTTGCCTAAGATTTATGTGCTCCAGCATGACCCGATTGAAATGCCTCTTTAAAACAAAGCTCGTAATGCATCCAATATTAGTAAGACATCAAAGCTGTGCTTTACCACATATAACCACCACTGCATTGATAGACTACCGCGCGAATATAAACAGAATCAAATGGTTTAACTGGCTGTGTTTGCCTGTTTGATGAAGGTAGTGGAGACAAGAGAGGGGGTAAATTCACACATGTAGTGCCCTCCTTTCTGGCCCTGGGATAGGCACTGCCGGTGATCGAACCCGGGACGTCTGTTATGCGAGTCACACACGTAACCGCGACCACACCTCGCTCTTTTAACAACCACGAGATGACTCTGCAATAACGTGCGGGGTTCGTATTCAGAGGTCTTGGGTTAGACTACTGGGACCGGATACTCTGACCATAGGTTTCTTGTGTCGAACGAATGCCTTGTGGGTTCATCTGTCCCATGTGAGGTTGTTCACCTCAATTTTTGTATTGTTTTTGTTGTAATTTACGTCCTTTAACTTTTTTAAAGTCATATCGGACGATGAATGGAATGGTTGAAATGATGCTCAAATAAGCCCAGAGTCCATGGAGCTTAAAGTTACCCGACATTCATCCTTTAGGATAACGGAAAACCCCGGAAAATACTTATCCAGGTAGCTCACCCTGACCGAGATACGAACTCGGGACCTCTTGAACGTGAGGCAGACATGCTAACATCTACGCTACCGAGGCGGGCTGTTCACTTCAGGTGAACTTGGTGATATGTATTGGGAATGAAGTAGAATGTTTGCGGTTTTGCTCGTCGCAGTGGTATGAATCACGTTAATTTTACTTTTTAAATCTTATTAATTGATTGACCCATAGCTCCTGGAGTTTCTTTACCTCTGTAAACAAAATAAAATGTTTTGGTAATGCGTTTTACGTTATTCGATAAAGAACTATGTGCTCTACAAAATTGTGAATTTAGTTTATTTATGCTTATATACAGTTTGTTCTTTTCAGATAAGTAAAATAGAGTATCAAGTCTTCAACAAAGAACATTTCGACATCCCTTTTCCGAGCAACTTCTGTGGCTTTGGCACCTCGACTAAACCCAAAAGACAGATGGCATGAAAATTCTCTTTTTGGTAGACTTGACACTCTATTTTATTACCTGAAGAGAACAAATAGTATATAATAGCAGAAAAACTAAATACTTTATTCTGTATAGTGCAGAATACTCTATCAAATTAAATAAAACATTGTCAAAAATTTTATTTCGCACGAAATGGTTTCATAAAGGGGGGGGGGCGGAAGGTCAGACTTATTGGTGAACCCATGAGCCTGATGACTCTTTTTATTTGTGGTTTTCATCATTTTCTAACCTTCTAACGGTTTGAACAGTTACTTGTGTTTTAGCCGTTTAGGCCGTTCTGAAGGACCTATCAGGACCAAGAGGGTGGGATGGGATGTCGGTTTTACTGGCTTGCCCATGAGTTTCTAACTGGTTAATTGTACCTACCCTGCCCTCTGCACTGTCGTGACTCCTTGGGTCTTTCCCCTCTAACCTCATCCTTCATCCCGGAGATGCCCCACTTGGAGCATAGTTACAATAGAGAAAGACTGGAATTCCGTGCCGAGTCCATTCCGTAGCATAATCCAGTCTTCAAACAATTGCTGATACTTTATGAGGTTTTATGACAAACGCACTTCAGAGGAAATAATTCCAAAATGTGATAGCTTCTCATTTTCACTAGAATTTCGAGAGTCATGTTTTTATTTTCTTCAGGACAAAATGGCGTCTCTACGGAGCACTCACTGGAATTGTACACATTAGTGTCATTAATAAATTAATCTGTTAAAAACTGTTCCTTATTGTTGAACTAGGTGCTGAGCAGTTTTGCAAGTTCACTCGTGGTTTTATTTTAAAATTCTTCAATACTGCACATTATAATCAGCTCATTTTTCAATCAAATGGCATTGAACAATTTTCCAGTTTAATATAATTTTGAAGTCTAATTTCCAAGTAGTTACTAATGTGAAACACTTCGCAGTAAATGTGTGTACAGTTCATATCTATTCTCTTGGATGGTTCTACTACTTGATAGAGAATTTATTGAAAAACTTGTTCAAAATCGTCATGCAATGCGGCTTTAGGGTGATAAGTTTCTAGCATTTTCCCCTGGGAATACAGGAGATCGCTTGTCTGGTTCTCGACAATGTTATACAATACATCTGTGAAGAAAAATATTTTGTTAAATGTGTTAAGATGAAAAACAAATTTTAAATCTTCCAAAGGTGACAAATAGCCATCAACTGGTGCTAAAATGTCAGGCTCTATCTCAACAGAATGTCGTAGCACTGCACAAATTGGGTACATCATACAGTTGAGCTCTGTTCCTGCACTCAGGATTACTAATTCGGAAGAACAAATCCATTCCATTGGACACACACGTGCAAGTCGATGGTTCAAAAATAATTCCAACAATTTTGTACGTTTTGGAGGCATTTTAAAAATGCTCTAAGTCCATTAAGGCTGCTAAAACGTTTGCATTCAGATATCTGGCAGGCACTTTGAGACAAGACGATATAGTACATGGACGCAACAATAAAAAATGTTTCTGGAAAAGTGACCGTGGTTAATCCTTGAACTCAACTCAAATTTCTGGCCATTGTTGCTGCACCGTCGGACTACTTATATAATAGGATCCCGAAACTTTCTTTGACCTTTCCACCATATACATAACCAAAAACTACAGAAAACGGTACTTTATATGCCACATCAGTAGTTTCGTCAACCATAATTGCTACAAAAGGAACATTCTCTATTTCTTGTTTTATAACTGGTAAAATGTTTGAACTGATAACCTGGATTACATCACTTTGAATAGTTTGCAAATTTCTTTAAAAGCAGTTGAAGTTTCTAAGTACTCTGCTGAAAGAGAGCCATATTCTGCAGTGTATTTAAACAATTCGATATAATTACTTGGATTAACAGTAGTTTCTGCTTCGTCATGTCCTCCAAAGGCTAACTCTTGCATTCCTAGAAAGCACACAGCATCAATGTCTTTTAAAGACTTTCTTGTCTCGCTTTACCTTCTGATTGGGTAGAGAAATTTCATTTTTAACCGGTTATCAAGCGTGGCATCTATTCTAATTTTCAAGTTATATCTGCAGATGAACGTAGATGATTGACAGACAGTCCGTGCCCCAAAATAGACAAAACTAAATTTCCCAGATATGTGTATTCAGTTTTGTCCAACTATTATTCCTACCACTACCAAACAATAAGCAACACCAGTAAAGCGATGCATTTAGTTCAGCACTATCCGCCAGTCACTCACATTTACTATTTATATTTGACTGAAAAAGCCTACTGCGGCTTTCAAATGCGACGATGACCATCCTTGAGTGCCACCAGGCAGGCAGCCAATCAGAGTCCTACTGTGTTGCCACAATGCATTCCAGCCCGCCTCGGTGGCGTAGATGGTAGCATGTCTGCCTCACGTTCAAGAAGTCCCGAGTTCGTATCTTGGTCAGGGCGAGTTACCTGGATGAGGTTTTATCCGGGGGTTTCCCTTATCCTGAAAGACGAATTTCGGGTAACTCTAAGCTCCATGGACCCCGGACTCATTGAGCATAAGTTTACCCATTTCATTCATCGTCCGACATGACTTAACGTTGGAGGACGTAAATTACAAAAAAAAAAAAAAAAAAAAAAAAAAAAAAAAAAAAAAATGCATTCCCCTTAAGTGGGACGTGATGCGCGCCAAGTGAATCCGTCTCTTTTTGGAGCTAGAAAAATATTTAAAGCTGTTAATAGTAATGCACGTTAGATGCAGAGAGTAAAGTTTATAACACATCCGCAAAAACTGCACATTTTTACCTCAGATAGTTTTCATAATACAAACGAATAAACATACTGTGACTTTGTGGGTTCGTGAATTAAAAGTCCAGTTTAGAAACACCAAAAATTGCTGTTTATTTCCATAGAAATGAACCTGACAGTCCAGAATTACGTCACATACACAATACAACTTGCAAGGTCATCGACCACAAACAAAGCTCACACAGCTGTTCACGCGCACGCGTCCAATTACCGACTGATTGACTGTCCGTGGCAGGCGGCGGCTCCCTTTTTATTGCTTACTCACTATACGGAATGTTCTCAAACAAGACGGCACTAGAAGAAAGACGAGCTCTCCAGAAATCCGTCTCCTTACCTTACCGTTTCGACAAGCTGTTATCTCCGCACTGTACTGCCTGTCTCTTTGAACTCGTCGCCCGCGCCACCTCGAATCAACAATGCGTTCGCGACAATACAATATATTATATCTTTACGACGGATCTTGACGTAAGCACTGTAATGTAAATTATTACTTGTTTGTAAGTGTGTACATATATTTGTAATAATTCGTAACTAGAATTTAAATTATTGACATGATGTGCTCAAAGAATTATTTTGAACAAGCCTTGACTTTTGTTGTTGAGAGGGAACAAACAGTTCACTTTCCCCTTAGTCTGTAGAATGCCATTATTAACAGGATGTTAGTCGTCACATGCTTATGATTGTGGGCGGTGGGGACGGTGTTTATTTACACTACAGAGTTCAACTTGACATTGTTCGTACTATACCTTGCATTCGCAAAATGTACGACATTAGAAATTTTGCTGATAGTAGACCTATATGTTACTTAGACGAGACATAGGTAAATAAGAAACCACTTCACAAAGATCAATCTGGTAAGACTCGTAAATAAAATAGAAAAAAATGTTTAAAAAATTGGCTGAAAGGTACCCGTTGGCAATGTCATATCATTTGGAATGTAGGATCTGCTAACACAGGATACCTACCTGAAGAAAATGGCATTTTCTCTCCAAAATTTCCTCAATTATGAGGAGGTGAGAGTTGATTCATTTATAGAATGGTTTCTGAACAGATTCTTAAAGTATTTAGAAGAGGGAAGCATTAATATGGTACATAATTAATGCCCCGTATCATTAGATTATTTAAAACAAACTACACAAAAAACCAGAAAGATTAAATCTCTTGACGTAAGCAATGACTTTGATTCAGATGAGCCACTTGCACTTAATCTACAGAACGTTTTCTTCTGGAATTAAAACAATTTGTGGCTGAAAACAATTTAAATGACAATAGGTGTACAACAGCGATAAAATAGCGCTCTATTGTCGATTTCTTCTTTATAAAACTCTGGATGTGAAATGAAATGGGATAAAAATGAATAAGAAAGACACTCTTTTTCGCAATGAACAAATCAGGAAGACCCAAACTTAAACTGCTCTGCAGTGGGAAAAGTCGTATTCAGAGATGTTTTAACCATGTTAACGTGAATATTCACTACGTACCTGTATAGCCATACAAAATCACATGGATGTTACTAACATTTTCACAAACTGGTTTTATGAGGAATTTGTGGCATTAGTGAGGAAACATACGCTCAGTTAAAACTGAAGAGAGAAGAATCTTGTTCTTGATAACTTTCCAGCGCATCCATCTGCTGGTATTCTACGAGATGGAAACATTAGAGTTATTCCTTACCTACAAACATTAAAGCATTGATTCAGTTTAAATATATGTGTTTGATTTCCAGGTAATAGGAAAAGAAATTGACATAAAAATACTAGCCCGTGGTGGCATCGAACCCACGACCTTCGCTTTATTAGCACGGCGCTCTAACCAACTGAGCTAACGGGCCGCTATGCTTATATCTTGCTGTCAAGTTTAAATATATGTGTTTGATTTTCAGGTTATAGGAAAAGAAATTGACATAAACTTTCTAGCCCGTGGGGGGATCGATCCCACGACCTTCGCGTTATTAGCACGACGCTCTAACCAACTGAGCTAACGGACCGCTATGTTTATATCTTGCTGTCAAATTTAAATATATGTGTTTGATTTCCGGGTTATAGGAAGAGAAATTGGCATAAACGTACTGGCCCATGTGGGGTTCGAACCCACGATCTTCGCGTTATTAGCACGACGCTCTAAACAACTTAGCTAACGTGCCACCATGTGTATATCTTGCTGTCAAGTTTAAATATATGTGCTTGATTTCCAGGTTATAGGAAAAAGCAATTGACATAAACGCGCTGGCCCTTGGGGGGATCGAACCCACGATCTTCGCGTTATTAAGCACGACGCTCTAACCAACTGAGCTAACGGGCCGCTATGTCTGTAAATTGCTGTCAAGTTTAAATATATGTGTTTGATTTCCAGGTTATAGGAAAAGAAATTGACATAAACGTATTAGCCCGTGGGGGGATCGATCCCACGACATTCGCGTTATTAGCAGGACGCTCTAACCAACTGAGCTAACGGGCCGCTATGTTTGTAACTTGCTGTCAAGTTTAAATATATTTGTTTCAAAAATGAAGAGTCAGTTAAACATCAAACGTGACATTTAAGTTCAGCACCCTCAGGGATACAACATGAAGATTTTCAAGGAAATTTCATGATAATAAATTACTCTTTACATAGAAAGTTTTTCAAAAATGGCTTTAGTGCTTATGATTAAGTGTAATGTTTAGGATATTTTTAGGATAAATGAGGTATAGTTTTTAGATATTCTGGAAATAGCCTCTGAAATTGTCTTCATTCTAATGACTTACATAACTGCTAAGCCATAAGAATAGAAATGTATTACTACACAAATACATATAATTTCATTAAAACATACCATTTGTGTTAAATTATTTGATTTGTGTTTTAAAATACTTATACTTTTCTCAAATAGGAAGTCTTCTCTCTCTTCCTCTTGGCCATGTAAAGAGAATGGAATTTTAAAGCCATAGTAATCGGCTTTGAAAAAAATTTGACTATTGCTTAAGTTTATTGTATTTTCATATATAAAACAAAATGTCTATTTAAGCTTTTTCAATCATACTTAACGAATCGACAACAAATTGTCTGTATTGGAGGTGAGCGATCTAGAATGACTGATCTAAAATGCAGGGTTCCCCAGGGTTCCATTCTCGGGCCTTTTTTTATTTGCATTGATGATTAATTATTTGCCTTCCTTTGTAAATACACACAATACTATATGCAGACGACACCACTTTTCTCTGTACCAGCTCTGACTATAGTAGAAGATATCCTGCTGCATGCAGATCTCTGGTTTAGAGCTAATAGTTTCTTGTTGAATGAAAACAAATCACAGCATCTTTTGTTTAGTTTAAGAGAAATCCCAGAATAAAATGTTGCAAATGAAGTATAATTTCTGGGTGTAGTGGTGGACAGTAAACTGTCATGGGAGCCTCATATTAACTACATTACTGCCAAGCTTTCAAGAGTAATATATCCTATAAGAAACTTAAAAAATTATGTACCCGTCACAGATATCAGAACTGTATATTTTGCTTTCTTTCACAGTATTATTGCATATGGTATCTTACTGTGGGGTAACAGTAGCCATATCAACGAAGCCCTCTTATTGCAGAAAAAGATTGTGCGTATAATAACACATTCAGACAAATTAGCACACTGTAAGCCTCTCTTTATTAAATTAAGAATAATGACTCTTGTAAACATTTGCATTTATACTGTCATATTACATCTAAAGAATAATTTAACTGACTACCAATTTAGGCAAGATATTCACAATTATAATACAAGGAATAACAACCGAATCAATACACCTATCATAGATTGTCGAAATCGCACAACAATTTTGAAGTGTTAGACATCAGACTGTTCAACACATTACCAGCTGACTTGATTCATTTACCATACACAGCTTTTAAACGCAGACTCAGAGACAAATTGCTAGCCAATCCCTATTAATCTGTAGATGAATACTTTGAAAATATATCTTAAAGGCTGTAGGAAATGTTTGCCAGAATTCAATTACAATCTGTAATGATTCATGAATTGTACAACTGGAAGCTTTTCATATATATATGAAAAGCTTCCAGTTGTACAATTATATATATATTTTATATAATTATATATATATATTACTATTAATATTATTTTTTTGGATGCTGTGTATGTGTCTTTTATTACCATGATTGGTTTAAGTTCGTGAATGCTGTATCTCATTGTAAATGCCATGTTTGTTATTTTATTTTATTCCTTATCATTGTGTATATTATTGGAAAAGTTTTTTGACATTGTCTATTGCTATACTTAGCTTAACAACAATAAAATCATATCTAATCTAGATTAACAAGAAATAGGAGCTATCTCTTTTAAGAACAGTGAAAAGAGAAAGTCATGTGTGCTCTAAAAATCAGATTCTTCTTTTTTCTTTCTTCTTATTTTATTGGAAAATTAAATGTGATCCATTCAGTGTTCTGGAGTTTCTTTCTAATTCCAGGTGATGTGCTCACATTCCAAATCCAATGATTTGATTTTAAAAATACTTCACCTTTGTTAGCATAGAAGTCCAGCAAGCATTGACTAATAGACACACAGATTCATTTATACTTTTAGTGTAGCTGGTTCAAGATCCATATTGTACAGGCTTTGCAAAAGCTAAGCCTGTTATGAACAATGTTATCTGCAGAACTATGACTAATTTGCATACAGTTTGTCACTTCATCACAGAAACTCTTTGATTATTTAGAATCATGACACTAACTTCCTGAATGTTGACATCACAAATGGATATGGAGGACAAACCTTTCTCTTCTTGTTTTTCACTCTTTGACCATTTTTAAACTTCTCAATTCATCTGTACACTTTTCAATGGTAAAATTTTGACCCATGTTCCTCAATCTTCTTCAAGCATTACTCGAACAGGGGCAATACTTCCATCAGTAACAGCAGTTTCTGGTCCTACTTACCATGAAATTTACCAGTAAGAAAAAAATAACAGATCTCTTTTAAATTCATTGTACCATTTATAAATGCTGCCTTAAAGAGGTTCCTTCGCCAAATCTATTTCCAAATTAAACTTCACATTTTTTAGGTATAGCTGATTTAAAATTGTAAAAAAATCACAGCCCGGAATTCTTGACTAGTCAAATTCAATTTTAGGTGATTGCAAGATGTTTATATGATAATTTACAAACTATTACTGCAAGTCAAACTAAGGGCATGGCAATGAATTTATGAAACATTAGAAAATAGCTGTTTCATCCACAACCCCTACCCACCCTGATGGTCATCCTCAAAGTCTTCTCATGTATAGGTTTAAAATTAACATACAAGGCAAATGAGACAGGGTACTATGCTATTAGGAGGTAAGATGCAATTAGCAGTTGGATTCCGTATTTGATAATTTATTAAAGTGCTAAGATATTTCAATTAAGGTGCTACTCACCTGCATTTGGCACAGAACACTATTGCAGCGAGCAGTCCATTGTAGATTACAAACATATTTTTTAGATTTCTGTCAGTACTTCGGTTAGTAACTGTTAGTACCTAGCTGAAATTAGTGTTTGTAAGTGCATGCATTGGAGTCCTGGGAGACCAACATATTCTGAAGTCTGTGCAATGGTGTTTAGGGGTTACATACTGTCTAATAGAGGTTAGTAGGTGAATGGAGTTGGTGAAAGAAAGATGAATGGTGAATGAAGAAAAAAGAAAAAGGAAATGTGAAAGGAGGAAATGAATAAAATGTGAAAAAAAAAGGTGAACGAGATATTACATGTGATACATGAATTGTAGTGGTGGGATAAGTTTCTGATGTAGATGAGGCAGGTACCTGTGATTGCAAGGTTTGCGATTGCTGTCGTCAATGTTTCCTTAATTGATATGGACTTGGGGACCTTCAATACAGTGTGAGTCTGTCAACAGAGAATAACTATAGTGTCAAGCTTATTGTGAATTCAGGAGCCTAAGCAGCTAGACTGCTACAACAATGTCTAAGTTATTGCTATCAGGGGAGCGTTGAAATGGGTGCAATGAAATTTTGTACCAAACCATGTCAAAGTTGCAGTTACCAAAGTTTAAGATAATGGGACTGAAATATTTCCAGGTTTGGATATAATGGTTGGAGACCTAAGTTTTTAATAAATTCCTCAACTATATGCATATCAGTTCTTTGCGTAATCCAGTGTGAGTGCTAATCTAGGTATGCCCATAAGGCTTCACAGATTCTGTTTTGGAAAGTGTCTGACATAGATGTGGCAGCATAGATCAAATGGGATTACATACATAAAAATAGACTAATCCATGTACAGCTTAGAGTGAATTTGGGGTATATGTGAGAGCCAGCGCTGAGGAAAGGGTAAAGATTCCATAGCTGGTAGCTGTACTTGCTCCTTATGTTGGATTTGTTGTATATGTTTCAAGTGAGGCCTTAGTCCACCATAACGCTGAGGTATTAGATTGATTGGTTGAGGTGATTTCTTGTCTGAAAAGCAAAGAGGGGGGAATGCATAGGTGGGGTATCTGTGAAATGCGCTTAGTGAATATTATAGTTAGACATTTGGATTAGTGGACATTGACTATTTGGAAAGCCTGCCTTCCATAAACAAAAATACCAATTTTAGTTCTAATATGCTAATTAATTTAATGGAATCATACTAAGCCTTTGATTCCAAAAAGATGGCCTAAACCATTTTTAATGTATTCGTATATATTAAAATAAGTTTGAAATAACTTTGCCAATAGGTGCTAAAGTAACATTTTTTTTTAAAACTAAACCATTCTGAAATAATTTAAATATGTTGTTAACAATGCTATCAATTACCAGGATTACATCAGCACCACCAAATTCTGGAATTTTGCAGTTTTTTTAATGCCAGAAAATCTAACATTGGTGTGTCAATTTTAAAAACACTTAAAACCATCACCTTGAGCCAGGTTTGAACCTGAGATCTAGGGATCAGTAGACCATACATAACAGAGTCACCTAAAAGTCTTGAACTAATATGGTTTTAAAATTGTGCAATTGAAAGATCACTAACAATGTAAATATAATACAAGCGTTTAAGCTTTCATTTTTCACATGATTATTAATTACCTATATATCAGTGTTGTGATTAGAATGTTATTTCTAGCTTAGGTTGAATCACTGTTAATATTTGATTCAGAACGCATACATGTGTCTTATTTTCTTCTCTGTATAGTACTGAACTGTGTACAAAGATGTTTCTGAGCCAAAGCAAACCTTGCTTGTGTTTTATGCAGAAAAACTAAGTTATACATGGATCTATATATCATCTACTAATTTACATTTACATATGGTTTCAAAACTGCCTGAGAGAATTAACTTAAGAAGTAAACTTACACAAAATGATTACAAATTTGAAAACCAATATGCCCACAATTACCTCATTCTAATCTAACCTTATTTAGCATTTCTCTTTTGATTCGTAACTTCAAAATATTACTCTACACTTTTAACTTGGTACCAGACTCATAATTAAAGCCACATAATGTCTATGTACTTAATACATGGCTATATTTGACCCACAAAAGTCGAAGTAAGGAGCTGCTCTCTTGTTTTGGAGCTTTTATTCTTGATTTGTTTGCAATTGTTCTGTATAAATTCAAATATTGAAGGGACGGAGCCTTTATTAAGGGCACAAATGTTTTGAGGCTTCAACAGTTTCCTTCTGAAGCTTTTCTCTCAGAAGTTATCACTTTGAAAATTGGAAATGAGTACTTACAGATAAAACAATTTCTTTCTAGTCTCCGTTTCACGAGATTCCTGTATTGGCACAGCAGGCTAGAGCGTGGCAGCTCCAATTCCCAGACACGGAAGCTTCCCAAATTTGATCTCACTCTTTGGCATGGGGCTTTTAAGCCTGAGTATTCTTCCAGTATTTGATACACTGGACTCCTGGGAGATAGGGGTAACACACCTTTAGGTCATGGTGGAGGGCTGTTGAGTACTCTGCGGTCCCCACATATACAACTACTACTTATATTACTACTACTACTCCTACTACTGCTACTGCTAGTTCAGTTCTGCACACTCAGCAATTATATTTAAATGTATCTCTGGGAAGTTTACATGTGAAATATTTGAAGGAATACTACAATGTTCTGTTAAATGGTATTTAATTTAAGGTTTTAATTTTTAAGTAATTTGTAATCGAGCTTTTTAGTATTTAAGTAACCTAATAATAGAAAAGGCAGAAAAAGAGAGAATATAATAAAAACCTGACATAAATATAACATACTCTGACATTTATTATGCAAATAACTTTCAGCAAATCTAAAAAAGTTACACTTTGAATTTTTGACATTTTCACTTTCTTTGTTGCATTTCATGACAAATTACAGAATATTTTTTTGCTTTTAATTGTAAACTATTCAGTTCTTCTAAATATTGAAGGTCGTTTTCAGGAGAATATTTTCTTACAAAGGTTGAATTTCTTGAGATTTTATTTACTAACAATTTGAGGAATATCTGGAATCTTGCTTCTTTGCTCTCCTTGAAACGCTGAATTTGACACGAATCCTCTCTCTTAGCCGTTTCTCGCTAAAATCCGTCTTAATCGGAGTCGTTTCCTTCCCACCTGGGATTCCTCTTTGTTTCGCTTCTTCTAGCTTTAGTTTTCGGAACTTCATCTCCGTCGACAGTTTCCAGATCCTGTGTATTTGGGGTGTCGTCCTGTCTGTGTTCATTTTCTTGGTACTGTCCAGGCTCCTCATCATCCTCATCGCTTTCGCTATCGTGCGAAGCCTCTTCATTTTTCCTATTTCCCAGTTCTTCGTTTGAACTTTTCACTTTCTTTGTTTCAGATGTTTCCTCATCACTGGATTCATCGCCTTCGTCAATTACAGAACAGCTGCGTTTTCTTTTTAGTGGTTCTCTTCCTGTGGTGCTAGCTCTAGGAACTTCAACTTGGAAACAAAACTTCTGCGGTAAAAATGAGAACTTATCGCCGCTTCGTAAATTAACATTTTCCCCTTCTTCCAGAACTTCTCGTTTTGCTTGATCACGAGGAATGTAATACATTCTTTTCAATGAGTGCAATATGACATATTTTCCATTACTCGATGTCCTTAGCAAACCATGCACGTTGCTGACTCTTCTATCTCTGCAATTTGCAATTAATCTTCTTCCAATAACTGCGTCTGTAGAAGTATAGATTGGTATATCATCTTCATCTTGTCTAGTTAATATAACATTTCTTTCCATATTTAAATTTTGTAGTATTATTTCAAAAATATTAGCTGTAATCTGAACTCATCTGAACTTAACAATTTTAGTGTATTCTTGTGATCTAACGTTGCTACGGCACACTCTTTTGTTTCCATTGCCTTCTCTATATATTACATCAAACTTATTGACTGTAATTCTAAATAACGATCTAACGCTTCCGTTCTTTACCACGAGTAGATAAATTTCGTAGAACGAACCTAGTAAGTATATACTTAATATTTTCTATGAGTTTATGCTTAGCACTACTACCACAACGCAAAGAAATTTTACATTTTGTTGTGACGGACCTCTTCACAAAGCTGTCAATTTCCGGTGTCAATTTCCATTTGATGATTTTGTTTTCATAATTTATTGTGGGTGGTTGTATAATTTTGTTAAGACTGAAATGAGTGCCTTATGGTTACCGGTAGGTGCCCGCAAGCCATGTGGTCAAGTTGGAATCGCTTTAGGCGACATTCACTGGGTAGATAGTTCCCAAAAGATTTAACTAGGGCGCTCTGATGTTGAGGTAAACTCTCGTAAAATTTGGTGGCCCGGCACCTAATTTCATCCTCCACATATCGGAGGGATGAAGCCTCGTGAAGTAAACCTTCTGCACATAGAATAGATAACCCGAAGGCACCTATTCAGTACACGTTGGAGCAGTAGCGGATT
This sequence comes from Mantis religiosa, assembly GCA_030765055.1. NCBI lineage: Eukaryota > Metazoa > Arthropoda > Insecta > Mantodea > Mantidae > Mantis > Mantis religiosa. The sequence goes on from CM060950.1 coordinate 357,318,289, forward strand.
AGAGTCTGCGGTCACACCCTATACTTCACACGCTTAAAACATGATAGGGAAAACTAGAGCCTGAAAGAGGCGCTCTTTTGAGGAACGAACATCACGGACTGCCACACAGGGTATAGCGAAGCCGAGGCTCCGCACCACCGGTACGATAGCTCCCGGATGTGCTCCCGATAAGTTAAGTCTCTGTTCAGTTTCACTTCCAAATATTTGATGGATTTTTGCACCTAATCCTTCGCCTAGAATACGTGAATGTGGGGAAGTTGGCGCGTTAGACTACTCCTCTTAGCCAATTAGTATTTTCATGATCACCCTCTTCATCTGTTACTGAGTACGTAAGTAGGTGGTGGTCACGTTTGAGTTCTTTTTAAGGATGTATTTTTATAGTATACCTAAATAAAAAGAAAAGAGGAAACTGTTAAGCAGATTTTTCTGTATTACTGGGCAATGGTCATATTGTTCCTCATGCTGTAGGTAGTCCAGATGTTCTCAAATTTATGTATTATTCGCGGACGCCGCCAAACGTCACAAAGGAGTAGTAGCGTTAACAAAAAGTTGTATGACACACTCACTACCTTTGTAATACCACAGAGCAGTAGTGTAGCTAATACTTTATCCCATTTTACATTTGACCACCAACCAGCAGAGAATACCAGTTTTCTTTCTTTCGTTATTTTCTTTACTGCCAACCGGCGATAAACAGGGTCTACGTTATCTAATTCAACAATATCTTATGTGTAAGACATTAAATTACCTCTTATTTATCATATATCAATACATTTTACAACACCTTAATAAACATTTTCCTCTTCCTTTATTTTACTTTTTATGACTTTAGGATTCATTCTTCTTATGAGCACATTCTACCTTTTCATTGTTACAGATGACTGGTTCATCTGTCTTAAATAGAGTAATTACTTCATATAAATATTTTCACTCTGTAAAAACCTTAATGCTAACAATAATTCGGCGTAACCCAACGTTGATCGACATATCAGCGTGTGGGCGCACAGAAGGTATGTAGTTATTAGTTATTACGGTTTAGCAGATATTCGACAATTTTTAATAAATTTCAACGTCCTCTTTTAAAAACATTTTTAAGGAACTTTTTATTACATGTAATCAGATATATAATTTTTCACTTTATATAACTGGGAATTATGTTCAGCTGTACTAATATTTAACTTTCTTTACTTGTAATTAGGTATTCTTGGCAACTAACGTAAAATCATGATTGTATATTATCATAGCCTCTATATATAAGTAGTATAGAATTGAGAGAATCAGCACAGTGTAGATATGATGCTGAACTCTCCTCTGTGTTAATATATGAGTGATGTAGAATGCTCATTGATTTAGAACTCTCCTATGTGAAAATCGAGGTGTAAAAGAAGGGGAGTGTTGGCGTAGTGCCGTTCTCCCCTGTGCAGTGAGATGTGTTTGAGGTGGGGTGATGATGATGATGATGATGATTTTGTGTGTGTGTGTGTGTGTGTGTGTGATGTGTGATGGGTGGGTGGGTAACGGGGTTCCGGGGGGTGTTTGAATTAAATGTGAATCCTTTTCGATGTGTGTGCTTAAACTCTCATGTATGAATATCGAGTCTAGGGTTCGATATGGGGTTCGGGGAGGATGATGTTTGAATTAAATGTGGTGATAGTAATTCTTCGATGTCTGTGCTTAAACTCTCATGTATGAATATCGAGTGTAGGGTTTGATATCTATTACGTTTAGTGCTTCGATGTCTGTGCTTAAACTCTCATGTATGAATATCGAGTGTAGGGTTTGATATCTATTACGTTTAGTGTATGATATATGATGCAGTATCGTTATTCTTTAGATAAAAGAATATCGAGAGAATGATTAGGTATGTGTACTGGGAGAGATTTATGAAATAAATGTAATAAGACATTCTGGTAAGGGGTGTTCCCTATCTAGAATCTATCCTTGAGCTATATATCCAAGAGCGATGTAAAGGTTAAGAAAAGGTTAAATTCCATTCCCACATCGAGGTACGAGAAAATATAAATCTGTTCCACATTGAAGTATAAGGGTGATGACGTGTTGTCATTCCTCAAGATTTGTGCATATGTGTATATGTGTGGGCGTATAAATATTCATCTATGAATATCGAGTTCTCGGGAGGATTCATATATATGAACATAGAGTCCTCGGTTCGATACCCATTCATGTACGCGAGGATAAACACTAGTCCTCCTCCAGTACAAGCGACGAGAGGGTGGAAGGGGGGGGACGTGATAAAATGGTAATATAGTAAATTCGAATTAACAGGTCTCATCCTGTCCCGCCAGCTCGGGAACGAACGTGTCCTCACTTCACACAAACCCTCCGTACGTTAAGTACAATCGACGATAGGATGGGGAGGGGGGAGACAGGTATGATCACGTTTCATCACCCATCTGCTCACTCGGGAACGAATGCATTCTCACTTCACATTGCAACGTCAAGATGAGTGGAACAACAACTCCTATCATTGAAAGTGATACCAGATTCTGGGAGAATCTACGCAATTTCGAAGATTTGCAAAAGCATTGTGTTGAGCATCACGATGAAACGTGTGATGGGAAGATGCATCAAGTGATTTGCAAGAATCCTTCCCACCATGATTTGATCACATCTTATGCTCAATGCGGAAAGAATTGTAAAGTGTATCTCGGGTAAGTAGAATTATAATTGTGTGTTAACGTGAAAGTGTTGCTATGTGTTAGATAACTGATGATAAATATGTTTATTTCAGTAAAGCCCAAAGTGAAGATGTGGCATGCCAGTCCGAACAGGATCAAGGTGAGGATGTGTGCGGTCCCTACAATGACCGTCCGTTTAAGGATATCGGTACACCGAAACCCGAGGAGGAAGTCATAGAAAAGTGAGTATAAAATAATAAGAGTTTTACGTTAACAAGTGTATTAAATATTCACGATGTTGAGACATAGTTCGTGTATGTCCGCAGATCCAGTAAGAAAGGAGACAAGAAAAAGGAGAAGACGAACTGCAAACCGAGAATCGTCAAAGCCAAGAAGACGTTCGATCAAGACAGTTTCATCATAATGATGTTCGAACCCTTCACACCCTTCGCAGAAGAAGTAGAGGAGGAAGTTGCGAGTGATGGTAAATAGTGTGTGCATGAACGATAACGACATCTCCATCAGTATTGACTTTCGTGTGAACATAGGATTATACAATGAACTCCCATCACTTTACATTAAAGCCACACATGACGATACGTTTGTGTATATTACAAAAGAGGATTGAGAGGTAATAATGTCAAATTTGTGTGTTTTGGATACGTATCTGAAAGATGGTAAGCATCCATGTGCACCGTACAGTGAAAATATAATATATATGCATTTAATATAATGTTATGCATGAATAAGATGAATGAAATAACGTTTGTGAATACATGTTTAAATGTGGGCAGTATAAATCTGAATAGTACTGCATTCAATGGACTTAAAAGACTAATTCCATATATTGAAAGAAATTTATATCAGTTGTATGATATTCATAAGTCATTATGTTCATATGATGCAAAAAGCAGGAGTGCAAGGAAGAGGATATTGGAGATGTATGTTAAAGTCAATAAAAAGATAATTTGAATTTGTAATATTTTATTTATTACACCTATATGATAGATTGTACAACATGAGTTAATGGTTTATAAGTGAATAATTTATCATGAATAATTAAACAGAATAATGAAGTTTGTGCAGGAAAATTTGACGATGCTTGAACTTCCAATCTGACATTCACTGCCCCCGTCACAGTATCCTCAGGTTGATGAGAGCAATCGATGACGAATAGCGGTGCATATTTCAGAAAGTCGTTCCTTTTCAAAAGAGGGTAATTCTCCTTTCCATAGTAGGATGATTGAAATTTGGAATATTGATCATACAGAGATGCAATTTTCGAATTGGCGAAATCCAAATTAATATCGTGATAGGGGTAAGATTCACTGTTGAGATAAAGTTTCAGATTGGTTATATTACAATTATCAAATAGAGAAGCATCCTTAGCGAGATGATTCAATCTATCCACTTGTGCACCGACTATGACGAAACGTGGTTTTTCAAGTTTAGTCGTGGTTGCAATGTTCCATGTGAACGCTTTAGTTTGAGGTACAGCAGGTTGAGTGTGAAGGTCCAAGGTTCGAAATGCGACGTGTAGAGGTTTATCCGATTTGACGAGTTTAAGTTTATCAACTCGTTCAGAATCTGAAATTCGAAGTACAGGCATCCTCCATTCGAGTCTAGTTAGTTGTATGGTTGTAGGATCGTTTCCAATGATACAATTATTAGAATCCTTAGATCTAATGAGAATGAGTTCAAACTTGCTATTAAGTATGACCTCCTTGTGATCGTCGGCGAAACCCAGCAACATCGACAGAGGAACGATAGCATTGAAGATACCATTCGATGTATTCACGATGTCTACCACACCTCCTGGATAGATCCAGCCAGCATTAAGTAAACGATTCGATTCCAGTTCATTCAGTGCGGCATAGTTACGCATCGTTGATGAAATGCCCGGATTCCTAGTTCTATCAATAGTCGTTCCATTCATATCCAGACGAATCTCATCGAATAGGAATGCCATAGCATTGTTACTCAATTTCGATGTGGCGACGGTGCTGTCGGGTTTAGTGAGAGTCCCCTCAATGTAGAGATAACTTCTACTAGGAAGCGTGTACAAATCTTCAGCTTGACATGGAATTCTAATTTCATCGTTCACATCGAGAGCTGACGTATTGTACGGTAGGAATACGTGTTCTTCCTCCTTACTGATCTTATCATCAAAAGTCGGAATCCCGGTCACGTCCAACACATCCATCATAGAACCTTGAAGCCTAAGTTAGCGAGAAATTTTCGATTAGACGATGTGATTAGCTTGCGGGTCGATGATCGAGTAGAGTTCAATCTCGAGAGATGTTTTTTAATATAGCATCGTCTCTTAAAACTTATACCCATTACGACGTATGTGCAATCGTACAGTGATGGTTTCGTTCCTGAAATCTAACTTATCGCCGTTCTGGTCTACCACTCTAATGTCGAGATGATCAATGAGACTCGTATCGATGATTGGTAAATATATAGGACTTGATGGTTCCTGCGAGATATGATAACCTGGAGGTACCGATGGGAAAAATTCATACAGAGAATGACCACTTTTACCATTGATGAAAGATCCCGTTGCAAGACTACACTCGATATGTATGATGCTGGCCTTGAATATGTTAACCAAATCATTAGACTCGGTCAGCACGTTTGCCGGTACCCTCTGTTTAGAGGTGAAACCGAGAAGAGGAGCAATAGATCTCTCACGACTAAAGTCGATAATATAGGGAGATTGAATTTCTGATTTCATGGTGTTATTATTAGCACGTAGAATAAAGTCGTCACCGATGTCGAGAGCATCCTTGATCAATCTGGCGATATCATCCAATTCATAAGTACCCGGTGGAATTACTATACGTTCGACTTTTCCATCGCGAACGTAATGGAATAGATTATTACTCTCGTCCACATTCGGAATCGAGTAATAAGCCTCAAAATTCAATAGAGCTATCTCGTAATGTCCGTTAGGATCCAGATGTAATGGTGGATTTAGAAATGTAGAGAAGCTGGTATCACTACCACTCACGGTGATCGTGTAACTCATCGAGGAGAAACTGAAGGCACAAGTGACCGCAAATCACAGAATCGAATTCTTGAAATCTCGTCGTATTATATAGGAGCTTGACACCCGAAAGGTATGTTTCTATCTCTTCCGGAGGTCTCAGATCGCCGAAACTGTCAAAGTAGTAGGCAACATCACCATCCTTACGTACAGCAACCCAATGTGTACCATGGTTATTTGATGTATCCAGATTCACTACTATTCTCTCATAGTATCGAGGACGTGGAGGTAGTTTATCGATCATGTAGACACCTCTAAAATGTGGAATGCGTAGACGTCGTGCATACGAATCGATCTCGTTAGCACTCAGGGCTTTTTCCGGGATAAATATAGGCCTCGCCCCGAGTTTTTTGATCGAAGATACAATCCTCTACCCTTACGACGTCTCTTACGGCGAAGACCTTTGCCCTGAGCCAAAGATTCCATGCGCTCGTTGTGACGTGTTAATTCCGCAAGTTGTTTTGCATCCGAACGTTTCTTATTGACAGCCGTAGCAATCTGAGCAGCACCTCCAGCTAGACCACCTGCTGCACCTAGAGCTGCTAAAAGTGGTAGCAAAGGTAAGAAACCACCTCTCTTGTTGCGACGTTTACGCATGCCAGCGCCCGCTGCCAATTTACCCTTCATAAGTGTAGTCACAAGTCGAGCTGCAAGTCGTTCGCCCAAAGAAGCGTCGGTAGACCGTACACGTCTCCAAGCTTTCTCTACCAACACCTTATCGGCTAGACGACGAGATTCTGTATCAGTACTCTCTGCGTAAGCCCGATCGTGATCGAGACACGCTGAATCTAACCCGTTCACCGGTAAGTCACCTCTCTGCAAGCGTTTATGTAGTTTCGTTCCGGGACCGCAGAAACGATAACCCGGTAAATGTGCCTCAAATGGTAATGAATTAATCAAGGAATTAAGAATTCCCGAACCTTTGCGTGCACGTGTAGAGCGCATATCTCACTATGAAATAAAAAAGGCAAAACGTGCGCTTTATAAGTATACGATTCCTATGACGATTGGCTAAATCCAGTAAAGACATAGATTGCCCTTATCACGAACGAAATAAAAGACAAAACTTATGCTTTATAAGTATTAGTCGCGATATGGAGATAGTAAAGCAAAAGTGTACGCTACCCATACAGGTGTTAGATTTCGAGGATGACATTCGCAAAGGACGACACGGTACGCTGTTTCCGAGTAACGTTAGAGTGCTCATACTGGGCAGTTCAAATGCTGGAAAAACGAACGTTTTACTCAACCTGCTTATTCACGAGAATGGTCTGAGATTCGAAAACCTCTTCATATACTCAAAATCGTTGCAACAACCTAAACATCGATATTTACTCAGGTTACTGAAAACTATACCCGATATAGGTGTATTTACGTTCGATGATGGTGATAAAGTGATTCAAACGTCGGATGCTAGAGAAAATTCGATATTCGTATTTGATGATGTGATAAATGAAAAACAGGGTAAGATAGCTTCATATTACAGTATGGGTAGACATCGTAATGTCGATGCTATATATTTAGCACAATCATATGCTAAAGTACCTAAACATTTAATTAGAGATAATTCAAATATGATTATATTCTTTAGACAGGATAATCTCAATTTAAAACATATATACGAAGATTATGTAAATACCGATATGTCCCATGATGAATTTAAGGATATGTGTAAACATATATGGGAGAGTGATGAACGATCCTTTGTTGTTATAGTACCAGAATATCCACTGAACGAGGGACGCTACCGTCACGGTTTTGATCGCTTTATCAGAATGAGTAAATTGAATAATCCATCACTTAAGCAATGAGTATCGACAGGTTCGGATCCCCATATCATGTGTTCAATCGATATATCATAACTAGAGGTGGATCGGGAAACTATCGATTCAAGGGAAAGCGATTGTGCAATATTCACGACCCTGAAGAAGGTGACGATGCATCGACTAAACGTTATGTGGATACGCATACGGCTGACGTCGAGAATCGAATGCAGATCTTCAGCGAGCAGACCTCGTATCAGCGTATGGGCGAGTTTGAAGCTATGCTTAGGGATCACATACAAAAATCGCTCGACATCCAATACAACAATTTAATGGAGTACTTAAGTAAATATGCATTTAAACGTGATTCCGAAAATAATGTCATTATAGATGGTATAAGAATGCAAACGCTGTTGGACCCCCTTCACGAACACGACGTTCCTAATAAAAAATATGTAGATGATAGGATTCCAATTCACGACTCTAATGAAACTCTATCATTTCGAATGAAGAGATTGAAGGATTTAGCCGACCCGATAGATGATAGTGATGCAGTCACCATGAGTTATGTTAATCATTTCTTTATACAGAAACACAATGAATTGCAAACGGGTTTAACTGTGACTATAACAAACATTGCCGATACTATTACACGGAATCAGAATGAATTACAAATGTTGGTAGTAACCCTCCGGAACACAAACCTCATTGAATGTAAGTTGTCTGGAATTATTAAACCTCTTTTTAAAATGCTTTTGTGAGTTTTCCTTCGCTGGACCTTCCACCTTTCACCACCATGCAGGTAAGCTAGTTATCAGTAAAATAACGTGTCCACCCTACCGCGTGGTGTAACTAGTGTTTGTTGAGATGGTTTAGCTCTACCGCTACGGATTCCCCCCCAAAGCTAATAAATATTAAATCTATTCTAATGTAGGGTGTGACATATTGGTGGAGACGCGGGTAAGATCTCAAAAATTTTTTTTTCTCCTTGCTTTAGTCCGGTTTTTATGAAAAAAATTCGAATGTATACGGTGGTGAAAGATGGAGGAAACATGGCCGACCGCGTGGTGTTCAATTAGTTAGAAATTCTAATCTGGTCATCGTCTCGTAATCCTTTAACTTTTGGTCTGTTTTTTATTTGATTTCTTCAATAGTAAACTTATTTCATAATATTGTGCTAAAATTTTTTTTATAACTACATGGAAATTGATAATGGACACCACGTGGTCACGTGTTGATTTTCAAGGGACGCTGTGTGAGTTTTGGCAGTAAAATTCAAAGTAAATAGTTTCTTTTTTTGGTGTTTTTGTGAAGTATGCACTTCATTTTTGTGTTCATTCCAGTTGGTAATTCTGCTTATTTTATTCTGGTGTCCAGTGTTACTTAAAAGTAAGTCAAAATGCCTAAGAAAACGCGGCAATCATCCAATGTGCCAGTTACAATGGATTCACATGATGTAATAGCTTCGACTTCTGCTTTAGCTAATCAAAGTGCACATGTACCTAGTAATTTAGAAGTATCCATGGCACCTAATGTTAATCAGACTCAGACAATGCAAGTTTCTCGGCCTTTTATTGATCCACCCTGTTTTGACAGGATAGCACTGATATCTCCTTCAGAATTTTTGAGAAAATTTAACTTAGTTTCTACAGCAAATGGTTGGTCAGATGTACAAAAGTTGAAGTTTTTCCCATGTTACTTGCGAGACACAGCAGCACTATGGTACCGAACTTTTTGCCATAGACACCCTGAGCATGATTGGCATTTTCTAACTCAACAGTTTTTGGCAGCTTTTCAAATGTCCAATCAAGATGAATTGTTGGAAATTAAACTTAGGCAGAGGGTACAATTAGAAAATGAACCTGTATTAGATTACATTTATGATGTATTATCATTGTGTGACCAAGTTAACGCTGCAATGACACAAATGGAGCAGGTAAAAAACTTAGTGAAAGGATTGAAACCTCAGTATGTGCAAGCTTTGCTCCCATTAAATCCACAAACAGTTGAGGAGGTTTTACAAATTATTAAAAGCATTGATAAAGCTAATTTTTATGTGCAACATAGACAACATTTAGTACAAGCACAAACAGCAACTTACACTTCTCCACCTGTGTCATCTGCACCTGTTTTATCACGGTTTGAAAGTGTAAATCACTCTGAACCAGTTATTAATGTTGTTTCCACATTGAGTGAACAGGTCACTAAACTTGCTACCCAAATGCAACAGCTTCAGTCTCAATTCACTGCTGCTGCATCTACTGTGCAGCCACCTCCACTTAAGCCTCCAAGACATCATGAAAAGAGACAGCAGGCACCTATTGTGTGTTACAATTGCAACAAGCGTGGTCATATGGCACGTAATTGCTGGACTTCACCATCTGCTTCAAAAAACTCGAGAGGCCCAGCCTCCAACGACATAACCTAGAGGTACCCAAAGTAAGTTCACCTGTGTCTAATGTTGTTTCTCTTCCAGGTCAAATTTTGCAAATTTTGGGGTCCATTGGGGAGTCAAAACTTCCAATTTTGTTGGATACAGGAAGTGCAGTTAGCATTGTGAATGCAGCTCATATCAATGACATTTCTAAAATGAAACCTGTCGAGATTTTGCTTAAAACAGCTGGTAACAAGTTATTAGATGCGCCTTATCAAACAAATTTGAAATTTCAAATTAATGACTTTGTTTTTCAGGAAGATGTGTTAGTGGTAAAAGACTGGGCACATAATCTCATTTTGGGTAATGACTTTCTAACTTCACATAAAGTTGCCATTGATTATTCTTGTGCAGAAGTTAAGATTCAAACTCATGAGGGAGAAATGGTACACATTCCTTTTGAAACAACATGTGGTGGTCCCTTTACAGATATTGCTGTGATTCCATTGAACGATGAGGTACAGATAGTTAATAAAGTTTCTGTTGTAAAAGATGTTAAATTGCCACCGCTTACTACTTGTTTTGTGGCAGTGCAGCCTTCAGCTGATATTACAAATGAGGTTATGTTCGAGCCTTCTACCAGTATTATGCATAAGAAGAATATTTCTATTGCACCTGTAGTTTGCAAATCTTCAAAGGACTTTGTGATACCAGTACATAATAATTCAGCTGTTCCTCAAACACTTTTTGCTAAAACTGTATTAGCTAATGCTCATGAGGTTGCATTTGTTCAAAGTAACTCAGTTTCACCTAAGGATGTTACTCCATTGAACGCTCCAAAGTTTGAATTTAATGTTAATACCAACTTAACTGAAGCTCAAAAGTCAGATCTTCATAATCTGTTGTTAAAATATGAACATGTTTTTGCCACTTCATTGCAAGATTTAGGCTCAACTAATGTAGCTGAATTTAAAATAGAGGTAAAGGATGACAAACCTATTAATCAACGACCCTATAGGGTAGCTCATAAGCAGAAAGAGATTATTTCCCAACAAGTAGAGGAAATGAAAAATGCTGGTATTATTAGAGATTCTCAGTCACCTTGGTCATCACCTGTTGTGTTGGTAAAGAAAAAAGATGGCTCTATGCGGTTTTGTGTAGATTATCGTCAACTGAATAAGGTTACAGTAAATTCAGCCTTTCCCTTGCCTCTTATTGATGACCTCCTTAGTTACCTTGGAGAAGCTAAATGGTTTGCTTCCTTAGATTTGTTGTCAGCATACTTTCAAATTCCTTTAGAGGAGAATAGTAAAAAGTATACCTCATTTGTTACTCATGAAGGGCAGTATGAATTTGAACGTTTGTCTTTTGGGCTTGCTAATGCACCAAGATTTTTCAGTTTTGTTGCTGAGAAATTGTTAGGAGACTTGAAATTTAAGAAAGCTTTAGCATATTTGGACGATATTGTTGTTTTTGCCAAAACTTTTGAACAATTATTAGAAAACTTAGAAACTGTTTTTCAACGTTTGGAAATGCATAATTTTAAACTGAAACCTGGGAAATGTTTCTTTGCTATGGAAAAGATAAAGTTATTGGGTTTTGAAGTATCTAAAGATGGAATTTCCCCAGATTCTGAGAAAGTTACAGTGATCAAAGAACTACCACGCCCAAAGAATGTTAGAGACGTGAGAAAAGTTTTGGGTTTGTTCAATTTCTACAGGAAATTTATTAAGAATTACTCTTACATTGCCCATCCATTGATTCAGCTGACCAAGAAAAGTCAAAGTTTTATTTGGGGCCCGGATCAGCAAACAGCATTCCAGCAGTTAAAGAACTCTCTTGTTTCTGCTCCTGTGTTGGCTCATTATAATCCTGGAGCCTATACAGAATTACACACTGATGCTAGTGGTCTAGGAATAGGATGTGTTTTACTACAGAAAGTAAATGATAATCTTAGACCTATTGCATATGCTTCTAGAACTTTGTCAAAATGTGAAAGAAATTACAGTGTACCAGAGTTAGAGCTTTTGGCAATCGTTTTTGGTTTAACACATTTCAGGACTTTTGTGTATGGCTATAAAGTGCATGTTATTTCAGACCATCACTCCCTTTGTTATCTGAACAATTTAAAGGATTTGACAGGCCGGTTGGCTCGATGGAGTCTAAAGTTATAGGAATTTGATTATGATATATGTTATAAATCTGGTAAGAAACATAATGACGCAGATGTTTTGTCAAGGTTCCCTGTGTTACAGCCTGAAGAGCATCAAATTGAACAACTTGATGAGCTAATTACCTGTTTGCTATCACCGGTTGAGGTTGCTCAGAAACAAAATGATGATCCAGTTCTGACTCCAATTATTAATGCCCTTAAGGATCCTGAATCTGCTCCTGCTAAGGTTCAACGTCAAGCTTCTACCTATATTTTGAAAAGTGATGTCTTGTACAGGAAAAATTCGAGTTCTACTGGTCCCTTGCATTTACTAGTCATTCCTGAGGTGTTAAAGCATGAAATTTTGTCCTCATGTCATGATGATCCACTATCTGGTCATTTAGGTTTTTCTAAAACTTTTAGTAAGATTAATTCAAGATACTACTGGATAGGTATGAAAAAAGATATTGAGCATTTTGTGAAAACTTGTCCAAGTTGTCAGTCTAGGAAGGCACCTAAGAATCAAAAACCTGCTGGTCTTTTGCAGGCTATTCCAGTTAACTTTATTGGAGAACATTGGGGAATAGATTTGTTAGGCCCTTTGCCTCGTTCTACGTCGGGTCATAAGTATATCATAGTTGCTACAGAATATGCTTCTAGGTGGGTTGAAGCTGCCCCTCTCTCTTTGGCTACCATTCCCCAGGTTACTAAGTTCATCTTACATCAGATTATTTGCAGGCATGGGGCCCCTGCCATGTTACTGTCTGATCGTGGTAGTGTCTTTCTGAGTGAAGTAACCCAGGAACTCTTGAAAGCTTTGTCAGTTTCCCCTCATTTTACTAGTTCATACCACCCTGCATGCAACGGCCTTACTGAACGATTTAACCAGACTTTACTAAATTGTCTTAGTCATTTTGTGGATTCAAATCAGCGCAATTGGTCTAATGTTTTGCCATATGTGATTTTTTCATACAATTCTTCTGTTCAGGAAACTAAAAAATTTTCACCATTCTATTTGATATATGGTCGTGAACCTTCCTTACCAAATCAGGTGCAACTTCAGGCCACTTCAAATGATTTATTTGTTCGGCAAACTTTGGAAGAGATTCAGAAAGCTCGTGAAGTAGCCATCCATAATATTAATCAGCAACAGATTAAACAGAAAGAAAGATATGATGCTAAGCATAGAGATACTCATTTTGCAGTAGGTCAGCTTGTTAAGATTTTTACTCCAATTAGGAAAAAGGGAAAATGTACCAAATTGCTTCATAGATATTTTGGGCCTTTTGAAATTGTTCGACAAATTACTCCTGTTACTTATGTGGTTCGTCGACCAAATGCTCCTAGAGTTAAGGAACAATCAGTACATGTTTCTAGGATATTCCCATATTTTGATCCTGTGGGACCATATAGACTGTAAATGCATTTTGCTTTTCTTTTGTGTCACATTAAATGTAAAAAGGTTGTATGTAAAGTATATTGCCCCTTGTTTTCTGAGTGAGAATTTTGAGATTTAGTGTATAGTGTGCTAAGCTATTTTGTTTTGGAATATGATGTATATTATTGGCAAATGGCAATACTTGGATAGATGTTTGATGAATTAGATGTCAAAAGTTGAACATACAATTGTTATTATTGAAAGTCACAATTAATTGATATTAAAAGTATATGTTCCCTAATAACTGTTTTGAGTTGAATAACCTCATTTGATGATAAATTTTACAATGATTAGGAAATTGAAATTTTGTTTATTAATTTTAAGTTTACATTCTGGAATAGTGCTGTGCTACCTCGATAAGAAGGATGAATGAAATTATGTGTGATTATGTGAAAGATGTAGAGGTAAAGTTTATCTGGTTAATGGGGTTGCTGTAATGTGCCCGTTAATCCAGTGTTTTAGGCTCGATAAATGGCTGAAATGTGCTTATCGATGCAAGTAATTAAGTGTATTTTTGAGTTTTGTTTAGCATTGGTGCTGAAATGTGCATGCTAAGATGATGAGGAAAACCTGAATCACAGAGAGGTTTGTGAATGACTGTTATGAAGCTGAGACCTGGGGATGTTCTGTTTGTCATCCTCGCCATAGTTACCAGGTATTTGGGAGATAGCACATTACTAGTACAGATGTTTACTTTGTCTCTTTATTGCAGGATGCTAATAGTTTGAACATTTTGATAAAATTGTTTTGCATTAAGAGTGATATATATTTTGGAGTTGTGTGATTACCAGTATGCTTTAATGGTTTATTGAATTCTAAGTTTTATGTTGAAAAGCAAAAGTACCCTTCAATGTATACAAAAGTTTTAGAATAGGCTAAGACATGATACTATATTTTCTCTTTTGTGTATCTAGGATGTGAAATTTTGAGGCCCCAGAACTTAATTTTTCTTTCAGTTTTGTTCTATGTATTGTGTTGTAGAACGATTTTTTTTTTCCGTTGGGGTAGTAATGTGACAGTAGTTTTGTTGGCATGCAAAATGTTGATGTTAGTAGATTGTAAGTAGTTTTGTTGATTTGAAAGGTAGTAGTACTGATGATATTAAGTAGTGCGCGCACATAATAAATATGATTGAAATTATAATGGTAAAACAAAGAGAAAAACTGAGCTCATTTTTGTTTAAGTGTACACGTCAGTTTTTGTTAAAAAAATTTATGGCCACGTGTAATATTTTGGGGTACCCCTCTAATTGTAAGTTTTGGTATTTTGAAAATTTGTAATATTTTTATTCAATGTTTTGGAAGGTCAAATTATTTTGTGCTGTGTGTGTATTGTATTATTTCTACCCTAAGGGGTTTTTGTAAAGTTTTGATTGTGACATTCCTATGTTTTATGTATTCTTTTGTGAAGATTATTTTGTGAAGATTATTTGAATTATCTTGTCAAAATTTGTAAGCTATATATATTGCCGAGTGATGGAAATTATCTTAGTTTTATCATGTATCTTGCTACCCAGATGGGGTGTACCTAATTTTTTTGTATTATTTATTATTGTTCAGAAGTGAAGTTTGTTTTTAATGATGTAGTTGTCTTCTGTAATTGACGTACACTTATATTTTTGGAAATAATGTTGTAGTATGATGATACGTATCAAGCCAGCCCTATTTATCTGCTTTCCTGCTGCACCACACTGTTCCTGCCGAACTGTTTGCACCATGGGAGTACTAAACCTGCCACACTGCCTTGTGTCATCGGGCTCTGGTCCGCCCTTTATGACCACTGTTCGTCAGAGCTTTGGCAGCTATTAGTGCTGTCACTTCGTACCTGTGTTGGGGGCAGAAGAACTATTAATGCCCCACATTGTTATTCAGTGTAGAGCAAGTACAATTGTGCTCAATTCAGTGGTCTTTATTCATCAGTGACTGCAGTGCAAGCTTCAAGTTTTTTATTACATTTGTGAGACCAGTGGGAATGGAATGTACTGTTCAGGCAGGTTGTGAAACTTTTTTTTGCTTGGTGCAGTAGTGGTGAAAAGTGCTGAACTTCATTTATTTTTCTTTGAGGGCTTTTTAATTAAAGTTATAGACAGACACTGGAGTAAAGAAACGAATGTGTAACGTCAAGAGAAGATTTATGTTTGTAATACTGTTTGTGATGTTTGTATGCTATTTTTTTTCCATCACTCGAGCGAGTTTCTTTTCATTTGTTATTAATTGTTCTGTTGACCCTGGGTCAACAGCTTGTGGTCCGGGGGGAGGTGTGGCAACCCTGTATGGGTTGTCAGACGTGGCGCCACTGGCTGATCTTTGTTCGTTGGTTGCGCTGGAGAGGGGGTTGGCTTCCTCTTCCGGAGACGACCAGCGGCCACCAGAGAGAGAGGATGTGTTGGTAGCAACCCTCCGGAACACAAACCTCATTGAATGTAAGTTGTCTGGAATTATTAAACCTCTTTTTAAAATGCATTTGTGAGTTTTCCTTCGCTGGACCTTCCACCTTTCACCACCATGCAGGTAAGCTAGTTATCAGTAAAATAACATGTCCACCCTACCGCGTGGTGTAACTAGTGTTTGTTGAGATGGTTTAGCTCTACCGCTACGGATTCCCCCCCAAAGCTAATAAATATTAAATCTATTCTAATGTAGGGTGTGACAATATGCATTTAAACGTGATTCCGAAAATAATGTCATTATAGATGGTATAAGAATGCAAACGCTGTTGGACCCCCTTCACGAACACGACGTTCCTAATAAAAAATATGTAGATGATAGGATTCCAATTCACGACTCTAATGAAACTCTATCATTTCGAATGAAGAGATTGAAGGATTTAGCCGACCCGATAGATGATAGTGATGCAGTCACCATGAGTTATGTTAATCATTTCTTTATACAGAAACACAATGAATTGCAAACGGGTTTAACTGTGACTATAACAAACATTGCCGATACTATTACACGGAATCAGAATGAATTACAAAGTCAGTTAACTAGAACAATCACCTCCGCTAGCGAGACTATTACTACAGCTGTAGAAAAAGAAGTGAAAGAACTAACCGCACGACAAACGGAACTTGATAATAAACTAATCACTATAAATAATGATATTCATACTATGAAACCACGAATGAGAAATGTTGTAAACACTATGTTACAACAATTGAAAGCACAACTCATAATTTCATTGCAAACACGTCCGTTTCGAGGTACCTCTTTAAGGTATACGTTAACATCGGGACTCGAATACTATAAAATTCCTGGAAATGGAAGTGTACTCTCGTGTTCTATTGTATCATCGGTACATCCGCATGCTGTAAATGATACATTGTTTGCAATAAACGGAAGATTAGTTGAAAGATATCCTGTAAGAGTTGAAACTGGCGATATTCTATCGTTTACAGCGCCAGCCGGACGTGCTAAAGATGGTCATATATTAAGTATAGAACTGATAGTTTCATATAAATTAGCAGTAGCTGATTAATTATACATTCATTTCGATATGGATGCTGAAGCTATAAGACTTAAGGAATCCATTGCCCGTCACAGTAGGGCAATAAGAGAAAAGTTACGTTCTCTCAAAGGAATGAAATTCGAAACGCAACGAGTCATGTCTGAAGTTCTTCAACCTGTAACCGAACCATTGAAAGTAATAGCGAAAGCACACCAAGACAACGACGACGAAACTACAGATGATGCTAGCGGATCTGATCTCGTGTCAAAGTATCTACACAAGGTTCGAACTGCTAGTTCGAGTGACATGGACAATACTTACGGCATACGTTACGAGGATAATGAGTATAAATTGGGTAACAAGACAGTTGTGTTTAAATCTGATGGTGTTCAGATAGGGACAGAAACGTATGAACCCACAGCAGGCTTATATGAATTATTATTTAAACGTTTACCTCGCAAGACATTGTACACAGATGATGATTTAGACGTGTATTCACAAATATTACAGAATACTCAAGTTTACAGACATGGCTATTCAAGAGATGGACGTTTAAGAGCAAATCGAGGGTTCAAGTATCGTCATATCATTCGTGACCTTGTTAGTAATCGAACTGGATTTGGTTTACGTTGGAAAGAACATGTACCGCAGAGAAAATTAGATTACGTCTACTGGAACGATCCGAATGAAATAATAAACAGATTAAGATTATTAGTTGCGTCGAGGGATGCAGGTAATTTGAATCACTCACCCGAGATAGAAGAAATTATTACAGAACTTAAAACATAAAAAATTATAGCATGATAAAACGTCGCATTGCAACCGAGTTACATGCACCAGCTAGAAGACGATTTTTACGTCGTAAGATCATAAGCAAAGGAATGAACGATTTAGTACAAATAGATCTTATGGACATGTCTAATTATGCAAGAGACAATAGGAATTATAAGTATATTCTTCTTGCATGCAATTTTTATTCCAAGATGGCTTATGCAAGACCATTACGTGATAAAAGTGGTATTAACGTTTCGACTGCTATGGAGAAGATATTGAATGAAATGGAATCGTTTCCGAAGAATGTTCAATCTGATAATGGAAGGGAGTTTTACAATAAACATTTCCGCGAACTAATGAATCGTAATAATATTAATCATTACAGTACATTCACTCACGTTAAGGCTGCTGCAGTGGAACGTTTAATAAGAACGATCAAACTGAATTTGCATAAGGAATTTATTGTTCAAGGCTCATATCAATGGATAAACATACTACCTAGAATTATTCATACATACAATAATACTTACCATCGAACGATTCGTATGAAGCCTGTAGAAGTTCGTGATAATTCTCTCCTCCTCAGTGTATACAAATATGATAGAAGTCTGCGTGAGAAGCGAAGATCTAGACTTCATCGTGTTGGTGACTACGTGAGGATTTCTAAGCATAAAGGTGTTATGGAGAAAGGTTATCTACCAAATTGGAGTGTTGAAGTCTTAAGGATACGTACAGTGCAAAGGACACATCCATTGACCTATCTCATCGAGGATCTGGAGGGTAAACTGATTGAAGGAGCATTCTACGGTTATGAATTACAGAAAACTCAATATCCAGACACGTATTTAGTTGAAAGGATTATCAGACGACGTGGTGATAGGATTCTGGTGAAATGGTTAGGATTTCCTACCCGTGAATGGATTAATGAGGTGGACATTGTATAAATAAAAAACACACAACTCAATAAAGAAATATAATTTTAATGATATATTGTGTTTTATTTTTTTGTTCACATTGATTCCTGATATCTTCTGTAACACAACGTTCGTGCTAGTTCACATTGATTATATATAAATTCACATCTCCTTAACTTAAACATGATAATAACATTTTTATACTTTTTTAAAAAATCATACATGATTATAGTTGAATTAACATTTAATTGTAGAGATTTTAACATAACGTACATGCTAGTTCACATTGAGTATATATAAATTCACCTACCCTTAACGTAAACATGATAATTACAATTTGAAGTAATTAGTAATATACGTTAAACAAACATCATACATGATTATAGCTGAAATAAGAGCCTTTAACATAATGTACATGCTACTTCACATTGATTATATATAAATCCCCCCCTCACCCCTTAACGGAGACATGATAATAACATTTTGATATAATTAGTAAATATATTTTAATAAAAAATCATACATGATTATAGTTGAATTAACATTTCATTGTAGAGATCAATAAGGTTACATTGATTTCTGCTATCTAACATTTCAAAACGACATGAATAGGAAAAAATATTCCTTCCCCCCTAACGTAAACATAAAAAAAGCAACACGTTATCTTTCAAATGAAGTAAATATGTTATTATCATGTAATTAGTAACACACTTTACAATTATACTTGAAACTCAATTATTTCGTTTTTTGAAATGCAGTAATATGTTATTATCATGTGCCTAGTAATACCTTTTAACTCAGTTGTAACACACTTTACAATTATACTTGAAACTCAATTATTTTTTTTAAACCAGTAATATGTTATTATCATGTGCCTAGTAATACCTTTTAACTCAGTTGTAACACACTTTACAATTATACTTGAAACTCAATTATTTTGTTTTTTGAAATACAGTAATATGTTATTATCATGGCCTAGTAATACCTTTTAGCTCAGTTGAATCTATGCTTTATTGAGAAAAGAAAAAAAAATTACACTTGACAATTTTCTATAGCATAATGTCCCCATGCTAATGTTGAAAATGAATTATCGGGAATGTATCGTTTTGTATCGATACCACTTAAAGCTATCTTATTAGATTCAATGGTATGAACATTATGTTTATAACTTCTGAAACATGTCTGCATGCTTCGATGTATCGTGTCAGGATGTGTAATACATGAGAGATATTGTTCAAAGGTTATGAATCTCATCGAATCTTTTGTTACACCTTTTGATTTTTTAATCACTTCAGTATCATATCGATAACAATATAATTTCGATTTCAATCCTACATATTCAGTCATCACTCTACCGGCTAGCTCATCCTTGAATAATCCTGAAATTTTCTTATTTGCTAACGGAATACCATACACATTATCCATTGGATAATTCGATGTATCGAATAAATGTATATTGGTTTTAATAAATTCATATATATCGCAGCTAGATTCAAAGAGAAAAGCATCCGTGTCCGTATAGATTAAAGTTACATCTTTCAATTTTTTCTTCAGAATTTCATAATAAAAATCATACATTTTAAGTTTGGATAGATCCAGGATTGCTTGTCCTATGTATATTGGCTTATTCATCAATATTTCATCTCTGACCAATTCTATACCTATTAAATTTTCATCAAAAATCACGTACCTTATACACGTCTGTCGAGCTAACAATTTACGCGCTCGTTTCCAGCTGGTAGCTAAATGAAATGAATTATAACGTTTTACATTCTCTATAAATTTTCCATAAACACAATTATTCATTAACTTCCATAGATTTTGGCCAAATTTCGTCTTATCTTCAATACGTTTACGAGCGTTGAGTTCAATGTAAGTATTTATCCAGTTAGATTGTTTATAACCTATTACTCTATGTGTACGTGATGGAATCAAACCAAGTTTAACATATTGTTGAAAATTGAGATAATGTAATACGTGTTTATTTTCATCATTCAATGTTGTTAGCAATTTTGTATACTTATCACCTGGTGCGATTTCATTCAAAGGGCATAATGGCAAATCATTTTGTATATCATGAAGTTCCTGTGGATATTTAAAGTCTACTTCCAACACATATCCCACGTCAGAATCACTTGTAATAGACATAAAATCTATTGATTTAATTTCAGCATCAGTTAGCCACCTTATATCAGTGTATGGTAAG
Organism: Mantis religiosa; assembly: GCA_030765055.1. NCBI lineage: Eukaryota > Metazoa > Arthropoda > Insecta > Mantodea > Mantidae > Mantis > Mantis religiosa. The sequence goes on from CM060950.1 coordinate 357,339,045, forward strand.
CTATTATTTTCCAGTGTATATCCATATAAAGAATTGCAGTCGACGTACATTAAATAATTAGTTGGTTGAGTGTTATCATAGCTAGTCATGTATCTGTTATTCGCCTTTGCATACCGTTTGGACACAGTGCAAATTCCACCTCGTATTCCTTTTTCGAAGAAATCTAACATAGGCTTATCTGTTAATAATGAAATCTGTACACCAGTCGTTCTTAACATTGCATCATAGGCTAATCCGGGAAGTGTGTAATACTGACATGGGTCGAGTCCGTACAAACCGATACTTAATTCACGGAAGCGTTCAAACACGTCCGTTAGTATTAACGTATCACACTTAAGATATATATTTAAATATTCACCCAGATTTTTAACATTGAATTCATTCCATACCGTTCTAGCATGACTATAATCCTCATCGCTTACATGATCAAACTGATGTTTGGATGGTAGACTATTCTCGTATAATTTTTCTATAGAATCCACATACGTGTACGGGAAGACACCTTTGCGTTTCATCAGTTGTCTATGCAAAGGATTCGTATACGTATTATTGGTATAATGAAAATCATCTGATTCTAACATATCCGAAAGGTTACTAAGTTTTGAATCCAAAAAAGATAGCTATCCAGAAATCTTAGATATATACTCATTCCATTCGAATTTGTATATCTTTTGCTAAAGGATAAGTAATTTTCAGACGTTTGTGCAATACAGTTGATTGGTTCCGTATCGTAACCTAGTTTCTTTACTATGAAATGAGCATCGTATTTTCACATGCAATGAAAGAATATTGGTATGAATCCTGGCATTTTCCTATTTAAATTGCAGTGCTTATGGGCTGGGCCAACGTAACTTCCAGTCAAATGACAATGATCACGAACCTTTATACACGAGTTAAGAAATTCACGTTTGCATATGTGACATCGTGTTGCATTTTGATATTTTAGTTCATCCACATCTCTCATACTTATTTCAATTTTATTAGCATATATATTAATGACCTGATTTGCAATTAACGTTAATTCTTTAAGAAAATTTTCAATTGCATATGGACCTTCAAATGATTTGAAACGTGTTAAATTTTTATCATAACTACAAACCAAATGTAATGCAATTGCATACGCTTCATGTTTATGAGTGGTACGTGTCCAACTTTTGCTCGATACATCTTGACACGAATCTACCTTACGTAAGATACATTCTATGTCTGCATAAACCACGAATGGAACTTTTAGACATTTCGAATATGCGTTAAATTCAACGAGATCAGTTTTACCAGCCTTGGGCATTCTGATAATTTGATTCATCATACACCGCTTTTTATGACTATTTAAACGTGATTCTGATGTGAAATACAAGATACAATTGTTACATAACCATTTTCGTCCATTATGTTTAGTGAGCTGCTTTCCTAGCAAACGTGATAAGTCTGTTATCAGACAATAATGTCTTTTATACATTAAAAGATTGACATGATGTGATTTTATCTCTCTTGGTTGATATAAGAGAATAATCGATTTATTTTCAACACCGTATATCGTTAATGAAATATTTGAATTTTGATTCTCGAATTTTTCTACATCTTTCAATGACACGGGGAATGTTATATTCTCAAAGTTAAATTATTTACGAAAATCATATCTTTTATAGGACGTGCCTCGATTCTTGTTACGTTCTACTGGGTATTTGGATGCTAACAGACGGTATGCAAAGCAATATTTATCAGTATTACGAATGTTAATAACAGCTCTCTTCGATTTTATAAAGTCGGGTAATTCAGTATACATCCCTGCATTCAATGAATCGTATTGTGTCACGTATATTGTTAATATCTCAATACTGTATAAAGCTTTTGAACTGGTACGCGATTCAAAATTATCCATATGATCTAGTATAGGTTGTACAATCTTCTCTTCATACCATATAGATTTATCTGTAGATTGCAATATCACCTCAAGTTTACTGTTAAAGTTAAATGTATGAATATTATCGCTCTCTTGTGATATTATGACATATTGACAGGATAAACAGGATCCTATCTTAAGACCTGATTTATACATGTTTAAGCCCTTATCAATTTCATTCAAAATTAAAGGTTTGCATTCTGCTAAGAATATGACGGGGTCAAGTATATTAACACAGTTGTGAATTTAGTAGGTACATAATCTGTTTTTGAAGGCAGACTCACTGTGAATACATTGTAAGCGTTCAGCCTGAATCACGTTCGGACGGGTTTCATCTTGCTGAATCGAGGGTTGTCCAGTGGCACTATCGGAGCATCTTGTCGCCGTTTCTGAAAAGCAATTACAACATTCGATTAACTTTACATACGGGAACATTGATTTACATGTATGTAAGGTGGTGACAGAAATAACATACATGTTAATAACTTTTACATGTCTGGATCTCAATTTTACGTAAACTCTATACTTTACATAGAACGTAACATGCATGTAACGTTTACATATGAAAATATTTACATAATGATTATGTATTTTACACAGAGATTTCAATTATTGCTATCATCATGTAACTACAATATTCAGATAGTATGTAACTGTTTTACGTAATGCTCTCTCCCTTACATAAATGATAAAACACGCAACGTAAACCATATACATGTAAAATACCGTAACTGAACTACGATATTCACATGTACGTTTTTACACACATAAATTAACGTTCTTTTTTTCACCTACAACGTTACTTTTACGTGTAACAAACAAAACGTAACTAACATGCATGTGAAATAACGTAACTGAACTACGATATTCACATGTACGTAATTATTACACATGAAAATTAACCCTACAACGTTCACTCTCAATTACTAATACTAATTGACGAGCGATAATTAACACTTTTAAGTTCTAATACAACATGTACGATTTCACATTTACATGCAAGTAACTACATTATCACTTTTTTATGAAATTTTATTCAATAATTATGCTCACCTTTTGACGACATTACGGGCTGCTTAAAAAAGACAATTTGTGTCGTTTGAAACCACTTTCTAGAGTTTCCTCGCCATGGTATTGGAGTATGCAGTCACCACGGTTTAGTAGATCTTTCTGCGCTGCGGTCATGTGTTTGAATCTCTCCGGGAGGAAGACTTGGAATTCTGATGTTTCGACGACAACCCGTTCACCATATCTGGTCTTCACGGTTTTGACGGATCGAATGATGTGTTGAACGGACTGATCTAATTCACGTAGTTTCTTTGTGGGAAGATGTGTTCCACCTTCAGCTAGTTGATTTAGCTGGAGCATCTCATGATCTGAAACAAACGTATAAGCACACACGATTCAGTATTACTTCAACATTCTTCGTATACAGAGATAAAAAATGAATTACAGTATACAGCTTTTCTATCTTACCTGTAGGATCCATATTTCCAGAGAATCGACTGCCTCCTCACTCATCCGTACCGCGGTATTTATTGAGAGAGGCTCCGCCCCTCCTTCAGGGAGAGGTGTTACTGTCTACATATTACGCTATGAGTTTAAAGTTGTTACTAGTGTCTACGTTATGAGTTCAAAGGTATTACTAGTAACTTTATTATCATAGTTTAAACTTTATATAGGTTCATCATTTTTTACACCCCCTCCAACCGTATCTCTCCTTCCCAAACACCATGTTGAAAGCGCACGCTAACTGTGATTCGTTCCCTACATCTTGTAGGGGGGGATATAGTTACACATTTCTTTACACACACATACTTGTACAAAATATATTTTTCTGAACATTTGATTTTTTACATTTGGTATACTAACACATTCATAGTATTGTTTCATCATTCATACAAATATATAGATTCATTCGTTTAATTTTAAAATATATTCTTTTTTTTCCTAACGTTATTTGACAAAATTAGACTTCGCTACAGCAATAAGAATGTTTTGACCACCCCTGTCACCAGTCTGGAGAGATTAACTCTTTTTTTCTCTGACCCACATACCAAGAGGGATGAAGTTCAGTGGAGTATTCGTAATACTGAGGGGAGATTTTCTAGACAATTTTTTTATATGGAGGGTGATATCTTGCCATGGATAGTTAGGATATCTACACTATAGAACCCTACTTGCGTATATATATTATCATATTGATTGATCAGTTTGTATTACACATATATACTTAAAGATGAGATACTTTTCTCTCGTTATCTTAATCATTTTTAAATAGATGGTTAGTGCTTTTATTTTATTTTCGATGTTATGTTCCACTTTTATCATGCTTAGAGGGAATATTCTTTTTAGGTTATCGTGCTTAGAGGGAGCGTTCCTTTATCATGAAGCCCTTTCAAACAGATTTACATTTGCATTCTTATACTTTTCTCTCAATATTTTTTTATCATTCTTAAAGAGATGGGTAGTACTTTTATTTTATTTGCATTTGCTATGTCCCACTTTTATCATGCTTAGAGGGAACATTTCTTTGTCACGAGACCCTCTCACATAGATTTACATTTCCATTCTTATACTTCAATGTGGAACAGATTTATATTTTCTCGTACCTCGATGTGGAAATGGAATTTAACCTTTTCTTAACCTTTACATCGCTCTTGGATATATAGCTCAAGGATAGATTCTGGATAGGGAACACCCCTTACCAGAATGTCTTATTACATTTATTTCATAAATCTCTCCCAGTACACATACCTAATCATTCTCTCGATATTCTTTTATCTAAAGAATAACGATACTGCATCATATATCATACACTAAACGTAATAGATATCAAACCCTACACTCGATATTCATACATGAGAGTTTAAGCACAGACATCGAAGCACTAAACGTAATAGATATCAAACCCTACACTCAATATTCATACATGAGAGTTTAAGCACAGACATCGAAGAATTACTCTCACCACATTTAATTCAAACATCACCCTCCCCGAACCCCATATCGAACCCTGGACTCGATATTCATACATGAGAGTTTAAGCACACACATCGAAATGAATTCACATTTAATTCAAACACCCCCCGGAACCCCGTTACCCACCCACCCATCACACATCACACACACAATCATCATCATCATCATCATCATCATCATCATCATCATCATCATCACCCCACCTCAAACACATCTCACTGCACAGGGCAGAACGGCACTACGCCAACACTCCCCTTCTTTTACACCTCGATTTTCACATAGGAGAGTTCTAAATCAATGAGCATTCTACATCACTCATATATTAACACAGAGGAGAGTTCAGCATCATATCTACACTATGCCGAAACTCCCAATTCTATACTACTAACACATATATTTATCTCCAAGGTTATAACGTGGAGTTAAAGGATGTCCCCAACGACCTCCTTATTTCGGGCTTCTACTGTATCTCTGACAACAAATTACACATGACGATATAAAGTGTTATCACCTTCTTGGGGGAGAACTGGAATTTCAGCACGAAAGTATTTTATTATTATTTTTGTGTAAACAAAATAAGAATTTCTTAAACAGCAATAACGAAATAGCACATTTAGACGTCAAAAAAGCGTTATCAGGATAGCGGGGCAGTCTTCTGAAATCCGGAATATCTGGCTTCAGGACAACTAAACATAGCATACGTACAATACCAGGATGATTGATCCAAATTCTTGGGAAACAGTACAAGGTATTACTATTGGGAATACTAATATACAGAAGCGTACTATCAGTAGATTACTTCTTAAGTAACGTCCACAAATGAGAGCTGAAAACGCCAGCAGCTGTTTATTTGCAAACAAGAACTAATGAAATTTCCATTTTGTACTGTAGTTCATGTTTGAGAACAACACTGCTATTTCTGGTAGCATTCACAAAGGTCACCTGTCAGATGTTTTTTCCCATTGTCGTACAGCCAGTTTTACTTCACCTTGGTATCGGAATGTACGGCTTGTCAGTATCGCGTGACCCGAATAACAAGTGCAAACAATTCTACTAGCGAACCTGTTCTTCCTGGTGAAGGAGCGAATAAGAATGTACAACTCTCTCTCTCTCTCTCTCTCTCTCTCTCTCTCTCTCTCTCTCTCTCTCTCTCTCTCTCTCTCTCTCTCTCTCTCTCTCTCTCTCTCTGTGTGTGTGTGTGTTTATTTCATTGGAATGTTCAATGAATTGTGATTTACCGAATGGGTATGATCTTAAGCATGTCAAAGATATATGTGCAATCAGAGTTCCCAAGATAACTAAGTGTGTATTGAAATCTCAAAATATAAGCGAGCCTCTCTAAAATTCACCACCATTACGATTAAAGTCAAATGACCCGGTGACCAATCAATCTGCTCAAAGACTCTTCCGCCATTTTCGACCCAAGTGCTTTACTTTCCGCAGCTTCCTGGTCTATTTCGCCGGTGTCGAACCCCATGCGGCTGAATAGCAAACTGTGGCGCCAAGATAAAAAAATCTCTAGCTCACGTTTTTTTATTTTTTTATTTATTATTATTATTATTATTATTATTATTATTATTATTATTATTATTATTATTATTATTATTATTATTATTATTATTATTATTATTATTATTATTATTATTATTATTATTATTATTATTATTATGATTATGATTATGATTATGATTATGATTATTATTATTATTATTATTATTATTATTATTATTATTATTATTATTATTATTATTATTATTATTATTATTATTATTATTATTATTATTATTATTATTATTATTATTATTATTATTATTATTATTATTATTATTATTATTATTATTATTATTATTATTATTATTATTATTATTATTATTATTATTATTATTATTATTATTATTATTATTATTATTATTATTATTATTATTATTATTATTATTATTATTATTATTATTATTATTATTATTATTATTATTATTATTATTATTATTATTATTATTATTATTATTATTATTATTATTATTATTATTATTATTATTATTATTATTATTATTATTATTATTATTATTTTGCAATTTACGTCCCCCAACATTAAGTTATATCGGACGGTGAATGAAATTGGTGAAATGATGCTCAAAGAAGTCCGGGGGAGTCATGAGTCCATGGAGCTTAGAGTTACCTGACACTCGCCTTTCATGATAAAGGAAACCCCAGAAAAAACCTTATCCAGGTAACTCACCCTAACCGAGATTCGAACTTAGGACCTCTTGAACGTGAGGCAGACATACTACCATCTACGCCACCGAGGCGGGCTACCTCACGTTAAGGATTCTCACGTTAGCCTGGGCCCCTAACCCAGGTTCCTCCACACCCTCAGGTCACTACTATCCTGTGCTCCTATCTTATTCCTTCCTCCCAGGGGTGTCACTTTTATCAAAACTAGAAAAAAAAAAAGACGAATGTGTATTTAGTACACGAGGGCGGTTCAATTAGTTTTAAAACAGATGGTTCTGCTGAGGCAAGTTTTACCATCGTGTACTAATAATTTATCACACATCGCAAAAAGAAATTTTATACTGATTCATAGATTAGTTTGGATTTGGCAGACATTTCAGTTAGTCATTCATCGTGTTTTCACAAAAATTGAAAAGGCGGAGTATCGTTCAGTGATTTGTTTCTCACGTTTGAATGAAAAAACTTGTAAGAGGATAAAAACGAAATTGGATGCTATTTGTAGGGACCTTTTGGCACCTATGACAGTTAGCAATTGGTTAAACGACTTTAAAGGTGGACCAACCTCCATTATTGAGAGAAGCATCCAGCACGTCCGGCACATACGGTCACCGTGGAAGTCATTGAGAAAGCCTGAGTTATGATTTTCGCTGATTGTCGAACGAAATTTTGTGAAGGGGCAGAGGCCATAGGGCACGGCAGTTCATATTCTGTGTGAAAGTTAGAGATTAAGACATCGTGAGCTCAATGGGTGTCGTGGCTGTTCATATTGGACAACAGGCGGGTGCGACTTTCAACTTCGAAGCTGTGTTTGAAGATAATTCAGCGAAATCGGGAAGTCTTTTACGTCGAGTTGTCACCGTCGACGAGACCTGGACTCAACATTATTTTCCGGAAATCAAGTAAGAAAGAAATAAAGGAGTTCCTTCCGGTGAATTTACACCAAAGGAAACGAAGATGGTTCCACCGGCGGGAAAAATAATGGCGGAATTTTTGGAATGCAAAGGGTGTCATACTTATTGACATTTTGGGAAAACGAAAAGCGATTATTGGACAATGCTGCCCAATTCACAAGAAGATAACTAAATACGGGCCCATTTAATGAAAAAAGAAAGTATTTTCAACAATACAATACACCACCATATTCATCTGGTGTTGTCGCTCCCAAATTACATGAATTGTGTGACCGTTATTTTTTGTCCTAAACATTGTTTATAGTTCAATTGTGTTGTTTTAAATTTATTAAGAAAATAATTGAATGGAAATTATTAAAAAAACTTTAGTGACAAGTAAACGAGATTAAGAAACAATTGAAGGTAAACTTGTAACTGAATAGGTAGAAATAAAGGAAAAAGAATAATACTGGTATTGATGTGTTTAACGACGATAGTAATAGTCTAAAAGTATAAAAATATTATTTGAACGTTAATTTGTTTAAATATGATTTAAACCAAAGATTGTGTAAATTACCTAATATGGTAATGAGAAGTGGGTCATGAAAGATGACGTGAACCAATGAGAAATTATTGACTTGACATAGCAACGGCCAATTCAATAATTTCAGATTATCTAGAGTTAGCATAATTCTGTAGATTCTGTGTATGGACGTCGTGCAGTAAGGATGCAAAATATTCTGAATGTAATGGATTTTGACTTCAAGTTATATTGTGATGTTTGATTTCATAGTGTAAAGGAAACCCATGCTTCTAATGTTATGTGTTAATTTATGTTACGACGCGTTTTGTTAACTTCATATAGAACTGAATATTGGAATTATTAAAAAGAAGTTGAACAATTATTTCGTTTCATTTAGTAAATTAGTTCCAGTTCTCGTCCGAGACCAAACCCAAGGTAAGGGGTACTCATGCTTCGACTGCAGCAGCCGTGGATAACATCTAATGAAATTGCTCATTCTGAAACGCTGGATCTGAGCAAAAGCGAGGCCTGGAACATCGTCACTATCCCCAAGGACAGGACGCAGCAGCAACATCTGTTGGGGCAGAATCACATCATCCCAACCCTGAGATCCTGTCGTAAAAGTCGCCTCAACGTTGTGCTGAATAGCATCATCATTCCTTCGAAAATCCCGTCACAGTTGTGTTAGAATTAATGCTACACCAATATTCGCTCCACCTGTGTCCTTGTGATTTCTGTTTGTTCCTAAAAATAAATAAATAGATCACGGAAACAAAATATAAATAACATGAGGAGGTGATCATCTCAGAAGACACGTTCAAGAGGTTCCGAGTTCGAATCTCGGTGAGGGTGAGTTACGTGGATAAGTTTTTTCCGGGGTTTTTCCTTAACCTTTAAGATAAATGTCGGGTAACTCTAAGCTCCATGGACCTTGGACTCGTTTGAGCATCATTTCACCCAATTCATTCACCGTCCGATATGACTTAACGTTGGAGGACGTATTACAAAAAAAAAAGTCTCAGGGAGACGTATTTTGTAAATCTTGAAAGTTTCTATTTCTTGGAGAGGTTAAAAATACCAGGAACGTGGGGAAAAGTGTATATTCCTGAAAGGAGACTATGCTGCAAAATAAATAATTTGTGTTTGAAAAACTTGTCATCTTCATTCCTGGTACCTTCTGAACCACCCTCGTGGTGTTCGTGACATATTACCTGTCATTAATGATTACAGAAATAAATTACCTTTCTTACATAAGAGGGAAGCCAAAAAAATTTTTCTGCACTTGTATTATTATTATACCAGAAAAACTGTTTTCGTATTCACTACTTAGAAGAGATATTTCTTTGGCATTTATTTTTATAATAATAAAATTTCAACTGTATTATTTTATATTACAGGTATTTCAACGTCTAAGAAATATTTCTGTATCTTTTTCATATTTATATAATCAAGCTCCATTCGTATTTGTTATCTCATGTCCGCTCTTCTAACCTTCTATCACACCTTTAACCATTGCCTAAGTCTATGTTTGTGTTTCTTTCGGAGACTATTCATGTGTCCTCTTTGGCAATCTGTCGGCTGTTATCCTCTTCATATAAACAAACCATCTTGTCTTCCCTTGAACCATTTTTATTTCCCTTGTGACACTGGTTTTCTAATTCAGAGACTCATCGATCTCCACTCCGTCAGAAATACATTTTCTTTGAATGTAGTCATATGAGTTGTGTAATCCATGCTGTAACAAGCATGGTCCTATTTGATGGCTTTTGCCTTCACAAAGCTATGATTACAATGTCAAAAGGGAAAATAATGTTCCATAGGTTTGCCTTTATTATTAACAACTTAGTTGTTCTTATAATTTAGCTGCAGTATAGTGGAATTCCACTTATGTTTCCTGAGTCCTACACCACCTTCCTTATTGTTTCTATGGCAACATTGAGCGAGGAAGCACCATCCTGTGCTACATTAAGCAACGACACGATGTACCTTGGATCAAATATTAAACGTAAGCAAACAGTTCATGAAGAATACTATTAAACAGCTTTAGCACATTTGTATGCAACAGAAAGAAAAGGGCAGTGAGGTAGAGAATAACATATTAAATAATGTAAATTACATTTTCTAATTTTCTGCATTTTAAAGCTTTTCAATAAGATTTGTCACAGTTGAATAGACAGTAAACTTGTAACTTGCTCTTAAGTTTTCACTTTCCCTACCACGTAAATAGCATAGTGGATAGAAAAGTCATTGAATTATATAAAAAGATCAATAATGATATTTCAGTGGCACTGAACATTTGGTGGTGTCCTGAGTGAAAATAGCATAAAAGAGTATTTTTAGAGAAAAAGACAGCTGTATTGGTCTGTGAAATTGTATAACTCAAAAACGAAAAGTTGGATTGGAATTTAAGTTCAGCAGCTTCCATGGATGCGACACGAAGGTTTTCAAGAAAATCCTCCCACCCCAGATTGTCATTTATGTGAAACATCCTTCAGAAGTTTTGATTTTATTAAAAAAAGAGCTTTAACGATTTTGATTAAAATACCATGGTGTTGGTGATTGAAGGAGCGGAGGGCAGACGCCTGACCCAACACTAACCCGACAAGGCTTTTTGGGGCTGCTACCCCCAGGGGGAAGTTGTGGGGCGAAGAGAAACCATAGGACGGCAGAATGCGGAGCCAGCAAAGTCCGGAAACGCACTCAAAATACCATATGTTTAAAATATTTTCATGTCAAATAAAATGTATGTCTTGAATTTTCAGGCATTGTGTTCAGAAGTCCTCCTCATTATGAATGACTTACATAACTGGTAAACTGTAAAGGGCCGTTCATAATGAAAGGTAAACGCAAATGCAACAAAAACGAAAAAGCTTTCGAACAGCTAATTTAATGAGCATCATTCATTATGAAAACGAAAACGTTAACGGAAACTCATTTCGCAAACACAAATTCTTGCAAACTCCAAGCTTCTGAATTTGCTTTTGTGTATAACGAATAAATCCACCAATCAGAAAACAGCGGAAAATGGCTGCCTTTGACGAAAAGCTTATTGCATTGTATCAGAGCCATGCTTGTCTATCACAGGGTAATCATCTCTCATTTCACGAAGTAAATTATGACAGTCTCCTTGATAAATTCTTCTTTGATTCAGGGGATAAACCCAGCATCTCCGAGACGACCGTTTTCATTTCAAATATAACGCACCGATTAAATTGGCTACTGTTGTTTGAACATGCACGAATGTATTTCATGATTAGGAGGCATTTTAAATCATCTAATTTTTGATTGGCTATAATTACGCTTCCGTTTTTCCATATGAATGCTTTTCTGCGTTTATGGTTACAACATACGTTTGCATTTTCATTGTGAATGGCTCTTAAAATATTAACAAAATCATACTGCACAACAAGTGTGGATCTGGTTAAAATATACAGTTTATTCAAAATAAGTTTTGTGGAGTGAATCATTTTGGAGTTGTTCCTTGTTACTTATTCGTTTCTTTTTATATGCTGCTACCGCATACAAAATTACGTGTTAATGCCATAAAATGCAAACCGCCGTGTAAAGACTATCACTTAAGACTATGTATGCACATATTCCTGTCGTAGAGTAGCCGTACTTCCATAAAATCCCTGGCAATGAAGGTGATCCCAGTATGTGAGCCGTCCAGCCGTCACATGCGCAAACCTGTTCGCGCAAAAGTGTGTTTTGTTGGTTACAGACAAGTCAAGTCCGTACGGGACCAAGCTCTGTGTGGTTGCGGGATGCGGGGAAGTCATTAATCTGGTGATATGAGGCAATGCTTGCATAAACAACAATTATCACGTGAGATTATTATTGTTTCTTAGGCGGACGAAGCAGATGATGAGTTGGATAACATCACAGAGCTTCCCCAATCTCCTTAGAGCAGCGCACCAACGTCACACCTTATGCCACTCTTACTGAACTGGACAGGACACGTTTCTAAGCTTAGCTACTTTAAATTCAGGGACTTTATGGAGGTTACAACTACTCTACGTACAAGGAAATATGTAACGAAACAATCTCTGCAAATGTTTTTTTCAATTACTATGAAACGGAAATGAAATGTGTAGTGTTTAACGCACGCTTTTACTACATACGGCACCGCAGGCGATGCCACTGATGATACATGAGATGGAGATAGAGCACCTGTGGATGAGATGGCGGGGGAAACCGGAGATCCCGGAGAACACCCGCCCCAGCGCCGTGTTGTCCACGACAAATCTCACTTTGCGGTCGCCTGGGATCGAACCCGGGCCGCCTTGGTGAGAGCCAAGCGGTCTAACTACTGAGCCACGGCGCGGCCTACTATGAAACGGAGAGAAGGATAAGCATTTTGTAAGATGAATGTGCATGATAGTGGAGAAAGTTATGTGAATCAATGCAAGCGATGTTCCCAGTAAATATCAACCTGTGCATTGTTAACTCTAAGCTCTATGGACCCTGTGATCATTTGAACATCATTTCACCCATTTAATTAATCGTCCGATATGATTTAACGTAGGGGCACGTAAACTGTTAAAGAAAGCTTCTCAAATTTTGTGTTAAAATGTCCATTCAGATCTATATAAAAATACCAAGTAAATGTGGATTTTTAAAGTTGTTTTAAGCAGTAAAGCCAAGTTTCTTCCATTAATGCTGGCATATATTTGTTTTGAAAAGTAAAATGAATTTAGCGTATCTCTCAGATGGTAGCGTCTGTGTCTCGCATTCAGTAGTCATGGATTCGAATACCGTGTGTCCTCCGGGCACGTTGCATTACGACCCAAAGCTCTATAAAATGAAAAAGAAAAACAGAGGAAGGTGACTATGAGCTAACGTTATCCGTTTGTCGCATGCTTTCTCAACTGAACCAACTAAAAGGTAATTACTACACAGTGAACTCATAGTAAAATAGTCGAAAAGTGCCTCATCTGCTTAGTATTTTGTTTTTGAAAAGAAACCGAACGAATGTAGGTACAAAACTGGAAGCTGTTGCGTGAAGTGTTAATCATTATTGCTCTGGACTAACATTATTAACATACGTCAATTATCAGTCTATAATACCAAAGTAGATCCATACTTTTGTGAACACGATTGTATTATTGGTTTCCCTTTGGGTAAGCCTCTAAGGCAAGCTATGAGTAGTCTTTCTACGTTTCTTCGTGAAACTAATGATGTGGCCTTCAAGCTTTATCTTGGAAGTCAGCTATTTGTGACTCCTACCCACAGCTCGTTATTGTGATATTTCGTAACATACATATTAGTGTCATAAATGACTGTGTCTCTGCTTTCTGGGCTTTTGCGACGAATGCATTGCATCTTTATGTTAAATGCACTGCTTGAAAAATCCAAGTTATGGAATTTAAGGAAATCAACTAAATTTGATTCTAAGGAAGTCAAGCCCATCTTGGTAATGCTAAACCACGTATTTTAAAATCTTGTTAATCTACTAAAAGTACGGAGTGTGATATTTTTACACGACATTTGCTAATTCCTCCCGAATACACTGATAAGATGAAAATTTTAATGGAAGGGATAAATCATTTTATTAACCTTTAAAATATTCAGTAAAATTTCATACTTCTTTATATTTTAAAGATATAATTAGTAAAAACTTAATTTAAAAATTCCACACAAATATATTTAAAACAGATTATGCAAACATACCAGTAGTTTCTGAGAAAATGAACCATTTATGTTAATGCAGTCCTACATGTCCCGTTTTAACTTCTGGATTAGAAATTATGGTATAATTTCACATTAAAGTCTTTAACACGAGGCAATTATTTAACTTTAGAGGATGCATTTGTTTACCAACTGGTGTAAGAACCACAAAGGAAACATTTCAAGAGGAAATTAAAACCATATAACACATTGAATAAGTTTTGTATTCCATGAATAATTTTGTAGTCATCAAAGTTAAAATGTATTTTTAGTGTAAATGCAAATAATTACTAAATATCGCTAAACATAGGTATATTACTTGATACTATTACGATGACGACGACTACTAGTACAATAATGATAATAATAATGAACTTAATAAATTATGTTTTTTCATTAGGAAGTAAGATGTGTTCTCCCTTGAGGGGAGAGCGTGAAAATTTCAAGAATTTCAATGATGCAATTCCGACTTGTTTATATTTAAAAATACTTGTTAACTTCGAAGGAAAGCCAAGAAAAGAACAAAGCACAGATACTCCACTTTGCACGCGCAAGTTAAATAATGTAGATTTCCTGTAGTTGTGCCAGTGAAAATACTTTAAGGACGATTCCAATGAAGTTCTGGCAGTCAATATTTGGCACTTCCACTAACGTCGAATGCATGCTGCAATTCCCTGCTAGCAACGACCACACTCTGGCATTGCACACACTAACCTGCTTTTTGGTTATAGTAATTGCACAACTAGAATTTACTAACAAATTTACCGACATATGATGCATTTTGAAATGTAATAAATTTACTGTATGTTTTACTCCACATATCACGGCTTATTGTATTTTTCTTTCCTTATCTTTTTTCTATACTTCTTCCTTTCTTTCTTCCTTCTTTCCTTCCTTCCTTCCTTCTTTTCGTATAGTGAGTAGCTGAAGTATTATATTCCACCCAAAAATTCGTTAAAAAGATTTCACTGTAAAAACGTATTTTCAGACCTTTTGAACCGAAAAAGAATATTCTTAAAAGGCGTGTGAACAAAATTACTCAAATACGAAAATTCAATTAAATATCAATACTGGTTTTTAAGTTCAACATGTTCCAAGGATGCTGCAATAAAATTTTCAAGAAAATTCCTCCACCCAGGAATAACACTTACATTGAAGATTCTTCCAACAGTTTGATTTTCTAAAAACTGATTTAATGTTCTTGGTGAAAATACCTACCATATGTTGAAGATGTTATCACGAAAAATGAGATAAATGTAAATTTTCTGAAAATATCCTCACAAGTCCTCTTCATTTTGGATAACCTTTGCACAGCCCATAAACTGTAAGACAAATATTGCTACACAAAAATGTAGTTCTCACCCACACACGTGATTTATGTCAAGTACGTATTTTTGTGTGGAATGAACTATTTCGGAAATATTTCTTGTTATTTTAATTTTCCAATACTTACCTTTTGTCAAATAGGAATACGCTTTATTGGTTTTTATTTTCATTTACATATTTACAGTAAGTTGGGGAAGAGAAAAGGATTATATTGCACCTAAAAATTCGAAAACGAGATTTTACCAGAAATACGTGATGTGGGACTGTCGGAATCCCTCCCCCCAAAAGAACATTAAATAAAACATCCCTCTCTCTGTATGTGGGTACGGACTGCATAACTAAAAATTAATAGTCGGTTCAACAACAAACTTGGTATTTAAGTACAATGTCTTCCAGAAATCCTTCCCTCCCTCGACCAATCTTTATAAGCAACATTTTTCGATTTTTTTTTCAAAAATAACTCTTATGATTTTAATTTCAGTACCATATGTTCACGGCAGCTTTCCTGCCAAATGAAATGTATACCTTGAATTTCTTTGTAATGTCCTCAGAGGACATCTGTTCTGAATTGCTTTTGCATAGCAAGTAAACCGCAAGAGATAGGGAACAGCTTATAACACAAAAATAGAATGTTATTAAAACACTCAGTTCGTGTTAAATAAAATTTTATGGAATGAACCATTTTCGAGATATAGCTTATTACATTTTGAATTTTCGATAGTTATATTTTTCGTATTCCCACATTATTCTTGAACTTACAAGAAAATTGGAAAAATGTTATAATTTATCCAAATCCTTATCCGGATGAACATAAGTAGATAGAGGAATAAGTGTTTGTAAGATGAATTTTTACAAAAGCGGATAAAGTCATGTATATACAAATGTCACTTGTTTAAACTTTCTGTACTATGCTTTGCATTCCACCAAAAAATTCGATATTGAAGCTTCATTGGAAATGCATATTTTGGAACCTTTTGAATTTGAAAAAAAGAGTATTTTCAAACCCCAATACAAAAGACTTGAATCTATTTGGATGCAACACTAGAAGTATATAATATTACATCACAGGCTGCCTCATATATTTTACTATAGCTACTCTACTCCTTATTTTCAATCATAATAGTACCCTAAACTCTTTTTAAAAAGCTCTCCCTATATACAAAAGTACACTCTGACCACTGTCTTTTAAATATTTGTGCAGTTACTCTTCAAAAATGTATAGGATACCTTAAACATGTTATTCATAATCATATTTTCAACACTGTACTTACAAACCTGTACTATTTTCCATCTTAGACAACATACTAGATTGTTACTCTTTATGTCTCACCAAAAGTAATAGACTACTTACGAGTTTCAAATTCCTCTGTCTTTATTCCTAATGCTTTACTTACAGAGTGCATCCGTGGAACGCCGAGTAAGACCAACTACTTTGGACTACAACCATTCGTACATCATGTACTACAGCGCTATATTTTTAAGTCGCGTATAATATTACGTACATCTTGGTCATAACTTTATTTGAAAAAGTCTTGTTTGTAACAATTCCGTTTCATCCCTAAAATTCTATTCGTTCTGTATTACAAAATGTAGTAACAATTTTAGAATATTTCCTTACAGTGGATAGGTATACGTCAGATTTTGATTACGCTGGTGACCATAGTTTTCAAGTTTGAAACATATATGGTAGTAATTTATTATACAAGTGGATAAACGGAAACTTTATTCATGAGTAGAGCAATTTAAAACGTGACCCTTTTAAGCTCTACGAGTGGATAACAGAGGTTTGTCAACTTGTATAATACATTATTTTATCCCATATATACGATAAATTAATATATGACAAATATTCAGTTAATGATTTTAAAACAGATAGTAATAAATTAAATAAGGATTAAGGCATCGAAATATGAATGTGGAAACGAGTGTTCCTATTTGCAGTGATATAAATAATGGTAATGTTATTGCTTCTAATCTTTTTGGAGGTATTAACTTCTATGGTAATGTACAACAAGTTCAGTTTCATTTTTAAAGAATAAAAATGTTTGATGTTGTTAAAAGGTTATAGAGCAGTTGTAGTTGTCAACTGTTTACTTATTTACTTTATGCCACCCGTTACCAGAGCAACGAGTGAATGTTGTTTACGTTATCTCACTCGTTGCCCTAATAACTATCACTTTGATTTAAATTCCAAGTTCTCTTATGTCGTTTCTCAATAGCAACGGTGTGTATTGCAAGTATGTGTAGGATAAATAATATATTTATAGGGTACAAATCGACTTGGAACCAGGTTTAAAATAAAGTTGGTATACCTGAGTACTTTGTAGGTTTAAGTTAATCTTTCTAGTTCCCTGTATACATCAATATTTATCACATTAAACTGTGTGTAAAGAAGGAAGTTAGAGGAAGAGGTAGAGTGTTTGAATAAGTGGCTTTTAAGGGTCCGTCGTCATTTGTGCCCGGGAAGAAATAGAGATATAGATAGATAATAGAGAGAAGAATGAAATGAATCATTAATTTTAAGAACATAAGAAATTATAAAGAATCCCCGCAAAAATCACATCCCCTGATTTTCCTGTCCCTCCCTTCCATCTCCATTACCATTTCAATCAAATCTCATTTGGTGGTCTCTTTCAGGGTAGAAGTGTCGGCGTTAGTCTCGGTGGTGTAAGGCAGGATGATATGCTCTGAGTGACTTCCTCCTCCGGTGGGTCGGTTGCCGGTCTCCAAACCGGTTTGCTGGGACAGCTTCGTGGCTCCTTGGGACGGCCGCCCTTTGTCTCCTTTCGTCTAATCCTACCTCCCGGGGTGCGCCTACTTGGGGGCATAGGTGTAATAAATCAAGACTCGTCGCAGTGCCGAATCCCCTCCGTAGTAATCCTAACCTAATCTCCGCGTAAACTTAGTTTGCGTTGAGGAATTTTTAAAACTTTCTCTACTCGTTACCTATAGTAGGCGAATTTTTAATGGTATACCTCCTATAGGGGAGGAGCAAAGAAGGTTAAAAATATTAATGTGTACACTCACATAACTTTCTCCAAAGTTGTATAAACTATTCTTAACTAGACTTCTATCTACTTCATATGAATCTAGATAGACATTTGTAACAATGATTTTATTACATTGTTTCTTGTAATTACAATGAGAAGAGGAGAGTACAGTAGAATTAAGCAATAGTCAAATCATTTAAGAGCCGACCGCTATGTGACGGCTTTGCATGGACAGGATATTAGAAAAGGAATAACACTTTCCACTATAACAAGGAATATCTCGGAAATGGTTCTCTCCACTTAAAAAATGTTAAAGCAAACCCCCCTCTTCTATACTCTACAATGAAACCAGAAATTAATTCTGACTACCCTTCAGCAAAATCAAAAGGAATCCGTTTGGGCTCATCAAGACATGATACAAACGAAACATTACATAAAAGCAAGTACAAAAATAAAAATATGAGTTTTACATAAGTTTTAGCTTTTAACGGGGTCTACGTTTTCTGTGGAATAAGATTTTGTCTATCCTTTACGCTTTATCACTATGCAAAACACATCTAGAATGAGGAAGACTTCTCAGGACTTTCCCAGACAATTCAAAATATAATTTTGAATTTGTGATTAAAATATCCTCAACATATGATATTTTAATAAAAATTGTAGCCATTTTTGAGAAAATAAAAATGTTTCCAAACATATTGCATGTAAATGGTAGTCAGAGCTTGGAGGATTTTTTTTAATCTTCGTATCGCATTCTTGGAAGATGCTAAATTTAAATACCATGTTTGATATTTCACCAAAAGTTTGTTATTGAGTTATGCTGTACGTAGTCATACACACATACACACAACTTTTTCTAAAAAAGTCTTTTGTTTTCGATTCAGGAGACCTCAAAACACGTATTTCTACTGAAATCTGGATATCGAAATTTTAGGCGGTACGCAATATCTTCTCTGTCTAAGTGAAAGAGAGACCATTTCTTTTTATTATTTTTAAGGTACAGAGGTGTCATCTTTTCATCGAATTTTTGGGTGTAATGCTATATTTGCTATATTTGCTGCACGTTTGATTATAAATTTCAAATCACTCCATAGCGAATGTATCAAGACAAGACATTCCAGCGAATAAATGACTAGAGTTATGTGAGGTGACTACCGCATACGCAGCCGCTGGAGTCATCTACAAAACTAGACAATGTAAACAACATTGCCTTTGCGTTCATAAATTAATAGTAATACTTATACACAAATTTAGTTTTTTTAAAGAAATGATTTTTTTCAACTATCCGGATATTTGATTATCCAGATCGAGTCCGGTCCCAATTAATCCGGATAGTTGGAGTTCTACTCCAAAGATAAAATTAACTGTATTTTAAAAAACATTTAGAAATTGCTCAGATATGCTATTTCTGGTAACGCCCTCAGGATGACATTTGCGTATCTCGTAAACAGCAAAAAATAGACAAAAATTTACTCCTCAGAAAATGCAGATGTCGTTCAAACACACAATTTATGTAAAATTCATTCTTGTTTTGGGCGGAGGGAGGGTGGATGAAGCATTTTTTTGAGATTCTCCTTGTTATTTGTTTCAATTTTGTAGTATGCAGTTTTCTGTAACGGTAAATCGTTATACGTTTTGATGTCCTGGACACACAAAGAGAGTAGAATATTATAGCGACCCGCTGTGCTCTTACAACTGTTGCTTAAAGCTAGTACTTTCATATTCCCCTTAACCATACAATGTCTGTAAACGTCGATCAACTTATATCAAGTGTTTATAAGAATAGTTTGTACATACAGGAGTAGAGGAAGTAATTTAAATGTAATTTATTGGACAAGGCATCCGTTCCTGTTGCACAGTTTTAAATCGTTCATATTAGTAGGCCTCGCAACAAAGATTCTACAGCGTGATCCATATAAACCTGAACCATTTCAATAGGCCATAAATTTTGAACCAATAATAAGACACACGTGCGACTTTGGAAGAATATAATATACAACTGGGAGATTACATTACACTGTTTACATCTCAGAAAAAAGGTTGGAAGTGTCCTCCACTAGCATCTGTACATGTTTGAAATCGTCTCACTATATTCTCTGAAGTTTTACAGAGATGATATCGAATTGAGAGGTTATTTCCAGCAAGATGGAGCAACGTGCCATACATCTAATGACACCATGGAACTTGTGACCAGTTTCTTTGATAATCGAATAATCTCAAAAGGTCTGTGGCTCCCAAATTCCCTGGCCTAACCTCACCGGATTTTTTCTTGTGGGAGTATCTAAAGAATAGAGTGTAAAAGAATAGGCCACGGAAAATTGATGTTCTCAAGGAATCCATTCGAACCAAAATATGTAACATGTGCGAGGATACTTTCTGTAAAACTTCAGAGAATCTGGTGAGACGAGTGCAAACATGTGTAGATGCTGGTGGAGGACACTTCCAACATTTTCTCTGAGATGTAAATAGTGTAATGTAATTTCCCAATTGTGTATTATATTCTCCTAAAGTTGCACGTGTGAATTTCTTTCTTTTTTCTTTGTAAACATTTGCCTTCAAAGTATTAAATTTTGTACGCTGAAATTTTTAAAAAGTGAGTTAGTTTTAGATTTGCAGTATTTCTCATGAAAGACCCTGCTTATAATTATATAAATAACATGCTGCGAACTTGTAAGTGATTGAAAGTATGATACGGATACGTTTTTAAGCTTGTGAATAGCCTATAATTTTTTCTAAGGCCTAAAGCTTAACTGTCCAACATTTTCTTCATATTGCTCAAATGATGCAAATATGCACGTAAGAAATTGAACAAAATTAGAAGGACTAGTTTCTGAAAGTCATAGAATAGCCTATAACTTACACGGGGTCCTGTTACTCAAGTACACAAGTTTATTTCATTGGTCTACATGTATCGGATTGTTTATAAGAGGTTAAACATAAAAGGATAGTTTCTACTAACATTTTAAAAGAAACAAACTTAGTCCGATGTTCACTATTTGGACTCAATCGAATCAGTAGTATGGGGTCAGAGATAAATAGTTGAACTGTCATCAAGCCTTAAGCACAAAGTATTTCTTATGAAGGTTTAGCGAAACATTAACCTCTAAAATAACCGTCTGAAAAGAAAATTGTTCAACTTTTTATGGTGTCTACACTGAAGGCACTGTAAAACATGAACTTTCAAGTTTCTAGCATTTCTAACATAAACTGTACGTTTCGGACATCCTGAAATATACACGTATGTTCCATTTTATATTTGTGTAGATTATACATTTCTAATGTTTCTCACCTTTAAATAAATATGATTTTTTTAAAGGTTCAATATTAAATAATCTTTTTCCGCCTATGATGCGAGTTATCTTTATGCATATAGCCATTAGTTTTAAGAAAATTGTGCCTGGAAATGGTTTCAGAAGTGTAAAACGAATAACCAAACTTTTTTATTTAATTGATGGAAATTAGTCATTTCTTCACACTATCCGTTTATAGGCTAACGTTTTTGATAGAGGCAACATGAACAATTCAATGCCACGGCCGGGATTTGAATCACGGATCTACTGGTCTCCGTCCAGTCTCTCTAACCCATCCCATTGAGCTGCCATGGCCAACTTGCCGTCATGACATTAAATTCTCCACTCGACTCGTATATTTCCCCGGTAGACCACTAGGGGCTCTCGCATTCGAGATACACCGTTTGCGGCGACTTACTATATTAAGTCCCAGGCATCATCATTTAACTCTTATTATTTTAGTTAATGATGGAAATTAATCATATACGGCTAATGCGAAGAAATGATTAATTTCCACCAATTAACTAAAATAATAAGAGTTAAATGATGAAGCCTGAGACTCAAGTACTTACGATGGTAAGTCGCCACAAACGGTGTATCTCGGATGCGAGACTGGCTGGCCCCGTAGCAGCTGCCTCCCGTGCTAGGGGTCCCGGGTTCGATTCCCGGCGGTGGGGGTGGGGATTTTTCTCCAACCAAGATAATTCCCCATCTTCACCAGAGTCTGGAAGTATGAATGAGAGTGTGAATGTGTGCGTGATGTAATGATTAAAAACCAAAGATAACGAGATAACACCTTCAGTATGTTCCAAAGGAGAACGGCCGCCGATATGACCATAGTAGTTAAAGGCGGGGTGTAAATGGAACAAGCAAAAAAAAAGTACCTAGAGTACCGAGGAAATATACGAGCCGAGTGGAGAATTTAATGTCATGACGGCAAGTTGGCCATGGTAGCTCAATGGGTTAGAGCGACTGGACGGAAACCAGTAGATC
Source organism: Mantis religiosa (assembly GCA_030765055.1). Taxonomy (NCBI): domain Eukaryota; kingdom Metazoa; phylum Arthropoda; class Insecta; order Mantodea; family Mantidae; genus Mantis; species Mantis religiosa. The sequence continues at coordinate 357,361,841 of CM060950.1, forward strand.
CGTGGTTCATATCCCGGCCGTAGCATTGAATTTTTCATGATCACTCTATCAACAACCAAACTGTTTTATAATATTTATGAGCCCTAAAAGGTGTCATTTGCTTCGTTACAGGTTAAAGAAGGCGGAAACAAAATTACATTCAGGTATTTTAATTAATAAGAAGCTGCGTTTTAAATTTATATGCAAATAATTTTTACATCCAAGCTCTTCATTGCACCAAGTTCTGTGGTTAGTAAAACCTAAATGGCAAACATTTCTGTGTGTGAATATCGGGAACACCTTTTAAAAAACTTTGGACTAGAGTAACCAGTATATTATTTCCTTTAAAAATCTCAGAATGTTAGTCATTATAACCAGCATTAGCATCATGTTAATTAATAAGACTGATAAAGGAGCTGCAGACCAACCAATATGAAAGAGGTAAATGTATAATATTTTGTTTTATTACACAATTCTATACAGTTCATGTCCTCATTCATTGCAAAACAGCTATAATATTTGAAACATATTACTGAAAATGCTTGGGAGTAGATATTTAACTTTTCCACGTTTATTTTTTTAATACAGATATATCTTTGTATAACCACTTTTACACCCTTAATTTAAATGTATAACATACAGTTAAACAAAAACGAATGTAGCTAGTTTTAGTGCAATAATTTTGTGGACATTTTATCAGCAACACTGGAGTACGAACTTATTTAAAAAACAGAAAAGAACACGATTTTATATACAGTGTTACATAAAACACAATAACATAATGGAAATACACATGGAATACAAATGAACATCACTGTGTTTATATGTTATCCATTCAGGGCTAATTCACTAACGCATATAAGTTTTATTTTCTTAGTTCATAAAATAGAGGAAACACGATTTTTAAAATCTTATACAACCATCTGTTTTCCTTAAGATTTTTAGTGGAGATATGCACAAGTTATATTTAATTGTACATAATATCACACATTCATTTTATACTATTTTCAGAATGTGCTTTTTCAAATCTCTTGAAGGTTTGAAAGAAATAGTATTTCACTTCGTTTGTTTTTTGTACCTGATGTCAAGTAAGACAATTTTGGTTGTATTGTGTAAAATTAAAATGCTTGTCAATTTTTCGAGCATTTATTTCAATTATGCAATTTTGTTGTGTTACTAAAGTGTTTCGCCCACTCAGGGGGCAGTGCTGTGAATTATTAACAAGCCAGCAAGCACCTTGTGCAATTTTTTGAACAGTTAATGTATTTTCTCCTAGGCCTGTGTACTGTTGACAGCAATCGCAATTATAATTTGATAAGCTCTAATGAATGATCGGAAAGTAAGCAACTATTTATTTAGAAGTTGCCTCATTTTCAGTTTGATGACTTCAAGAATAAAAATTACCTGAATATGTTATTTTTCTGGAACTTTTCCTAAATGCTTTAAAATGGTTTAAAGAAAGTGTGCTAATGGAATTTTTGTGTTTTAGTGTACTTTAAAGATATATTTTGATATATGAGGATTTTAAGACTATTTTTAGCGATAATTTGACAGCTATGAGACTAATTTTTATTTAAATAAAGCAGTACGAAAGAACCGCAACAGAATTAAACTCATCTACTTTAGCTTTTCGCGCAGTGTAACGAATCTAGAAGTAAATAAAATTACTTTGTTCTCTCTTTGTTCCTGGAATCATTTCATAGTTGTGAGTCAGACTATCGTTAAACCCTTGTCTCAAAATAATTAAGGTGAAATAAAGAGTTTGCTCAGATTCTATTAAAGCGTCAGCAGATTAATTTGCTGAGCAGTCTCTCCTAAACGACATTTCTCTTCCACACTTTTTCGGAATTTACTTGTTGCCATTATTAAAAATATTACTGAACACTGAAGCTATTACTTACATTGGATATATATATATATATATACAAAAGGAATCACCTGATATTAAATATATCGCACGAAACTATACTAAAATAACAACACAACTTACAAATTAATGCTTCTCCATACTATCATACTTAGGTATTTTTTGCTTTTTAAATATCATTGCATAAAGAAGAAATTTATTATAAAAGTGTCATTTTAGTATAGTTAACCTAAATCCCAGGGCCTTCTAAATCTATCTTCCAGAAAACACAACAGCATGGCATTCATATGTTTTTTCTTATAATGAACCAATGCAATGTCTGCGTATGTGTTCAGTGACTCAGATATTCAATAACAATAACATAATTGCAACACAAAGTAAAAATTTATCTTATAGTTATTAAGAAATTGTCATTTTCTTACACGACGGAAATTTCAACTTCGATTATGGCATAACTTCTTTACGAATTTACGAAAATAATGAATTTATTTACTTGCAATGAACTGGTATTGCCTTTAAGGCTCCTCTAGAACCTTGATAACTGAGAAATTATACGACATAAGTGTTGATGCATCAGTTCGAAATGCACATGCACTAAAATAGTATTATATGTATTTTCAGTTTAATATAAAACCGTGTATGTATTGTCAAAAAAGTTGTCTTACTTTCCGATCTGCTCTGTAATCGCCCAACTGGCTGCAGGCGCGATGATGTCACAGCTAGGCACTCTTATTAAGGAAAGCTGGTTTCAACTGGAGAGATTTTAAATTGCTTTGAGAGTGAATGTTGCAACTTTCTAAAGTTTTGTAACCGTAAAGGTTACCATTCCTCTTTGATTACCTGAACCCATATTCTTCGATATAAAATATTCATTGTGGATTCAACCGAAAATTTAAGCTTTAATAATTATACTTAAGAAACATGTTCTGCTGTTGGTGGAAAACTACTTCCATCTTGATTTCCATTATTTTGCCATCGATCAACAGGTTCATAAATTACATGACATGGCATAGGTTCTTATGACCACAATTCAAAAAACACATTAAAAGTATAAATAAAGACGAAAACAACGGCGAAAATTATTAGCTTTCGCACTAATGTTCACAAATGTTTCTAAACTGTAAACAAACCTATTTGAAACTTTACTCCTAAAATGTTTATGCTTTCGTACAAGGAATGATATTACATGATTTGCCTGGCTGGTTCATAATTGGAACACAAAAGCAATTTAGTTACTTGAACAAAAGAAATATACACTCACTCCACCAACAGCAGCTTCAAGAACATACATGCCAGCGCGGCTCTCCAAAAATAAACTGCCTCTAGCAATTTTTCAAGCTCGGCGGCTGTCAGTTCTTACCATATGGTAAAGTTTTGCTCTCTAAAAGTTTCATAGAAAACGTTGAGCTACAGCATTTAAATATATTTAGCAGTGAAAAATTGTATTACCTATAGCAACTAGGTACAAATTAAGAGTATTTAATTAACAAATGTAAGACATTCATATCTGAGCAGCTGTCAGCGTAATGTGAAGGAAGCTCTCCTCTGATTGCTTAATAAAGCTTTAGTATGAAAATCTCAGCAGTTTGTGCGTTAGTGTGAGTGTTACTGCTGAGATAACTAAATCTAAAGAAATATGTCAATTATTTTTTTATTTTTTATTTTTTTGTACCTACATGGTCCCGAACACTTTACACCATGTCACTGTAACACTTTTGAGCACGGCACTGTCACTGTGATTCGGTCTGTTGTTGAAGCTTTGTCTTCACTTCCTGACGCGCCTTGTAACCCCTGAATCCAGCCTGGATTTTGGTGGCGGCCTCCCTTTCGGCCGCTCTCTGCTTGCGCACCAGGTATCCACGTACCCCTGCCTGGATCTTGGTGGCCGCCGCTGCAGCCGCCTCCGGGTCCTCGACGGGCATGTCCTCCTCGGGAATCGAACCACCGCTGCCGCCTCGTTTGGGCCCGTTCTCGGATGCCTGTCGCATCTGCTGCCGCACTTTATAACCACGGAAGCCCGCCTGTATCTTGCTGGCTGCGGAGTTTGCGTCCTCGATTTCTTTGCGCGCTTTAAAGCCGCGGTATGAGGCTTGTATCTTTGTGGCGGCTTCCGTCTCGTCTCCCATGTTGCCTAGTTCTTCCTCGGTGACGTCATCGGCAGAGGACTGGTTCTGGCCGGTCACGTGCTCCGGTATACCTGATTGGACGGCAACCAACAAGAAAATAATTAGCATCTGCTTGCTGTGTATGTGCCAGACCACACACAAAACCACAAAAATGTTAGACCTTACATATGTTTCGGTTGCATAACAGTTAATAAAGGGATCGGCATAGCTAATAACAGAGGACATGCAACACAAATCAAGATATGAAGAACAAATTTACGGAAAATCTTATGACTAGCTTTTGTACATGAGAAATGTTTTCAGCTTCTTGATTTTAACAGCCCAAATAATGGAAATTACAATTACAGTAAACACTTTCGTTTTACGATCCATTAGTATATATATAATCAGTGCTTCCAGAGCTTCCTAGCTGCCGTCACCCTTTGAAAGTTCTGCATTTACCATTTGCTGAATAGTGTATAAAACGTTTTATCGCGCGCGCGTGTGCGTGCGTGCGTGCGTGCGTGTGTGTGTGTGTGTGTGTGTGTGTGTGTCAGTACGATTTAAAAAAAATGAGAGAATTTAAAAATTCACAACTATGTAATAACTAATTTTAACAAACATTGGAGGATAGTGGTCAAAAAAGGAAAGCAAATTAAAATATAATTCGACAAAGAAACATGTTAGATGTTCAACGTAAAGGCGCAGTGTTTGTGCAAACAGGATGATAAATGAAGTACTTCCCTTACATTTATTTACCTGCAAATTTATAAAAACGAATTTAATTCAAATGAAATGAAAGAACTGTTTTAACTCAGAGCAGCCATTATTTATGCAATATTTCAATCTCAGAGCAACAATGGTACTGTGGATGATATTTTTACTTCCTGTCACATCTACCTTTAGTAAGTAGAGGAGGTGCTGAATTCCACAGAAACTCTAATATCGAGATTTCTCTGTAAACGTCACTGAACCCGCCCCCGAAAAACTGCACGTATCTTTGTGCCTGGCTGTCTTTTTGTAGATAAGATAATTAAAAATGGAGAAACTTGATAAATACAAACGAGTAGGACATAGTTTAAATATACCAGGGGAAGGTGTTTAGGAAGATTCCTCTATTCCAAACTGTCTGTTACAGGAAATCACTTTAGTTATATTTAATTCTCTCAAAAGAGGTTCTGCCAATTTTGATGAAAACACAATATACTTAAGATATTTGCTTGATTTATAGTCTATGCATTCCTCTTCATTTGGAATGCATTTTGCATGATTTTATAATGATAAATCATAAGAGAAAATAAACGTTTACTGCACAAAACATTAAATTTAAATCCTTATTTGTGAAGTATTCTTTGCTATTAATATAAATTTTATTAAATTTGTCATTCATTTTTTTGAATTGCTTTGTCATTATTCATTTGTTTACCATGATGCCGTGCAATGACTTAGGAGTTTCAAAGCCGGTATAGCGGCCTTCTTATTTATTTATCTTTTTTTGGCTTAATCATTGCTTCAGCCTCCCATATTCTTCTTGTAACAGGAAAATGTATACTGAAACGATTTAGTGTGCGGTTATAAAAGTCTGAAAGATAGTGAGAAAGCTATGTGGATGTAACGCAGTGGAATTCTTTAATCATATAATAATCTTACAAGAGCACAATATGAGTGATAGTTTTTTTTTATCCATTTGCCGATTTATTTTCTAACCAAAAGTCAATAGTGGGAACAAAGCTACAATCTGTAAATTATAATGTGACGGTGGCAGCGACTGCTTACGGCAAAAGAATTAAGTGTTTGTTTGTTTGCCGTAAAGAGAAGGGGGGCAACAGAACATTTAAGGACAGACGCTGACGTCATGAGTCGAAATTAGTCCCTTCGTTGTCCGGCGCTGGTATTCCAAACCTTTGAATTTTGGCAGATCTAGAAGATTCGACTTCGACAATGTTCCTTTCCATCGATACGAGATATCACTTGATTATGAGTCTGCAGACAATGTGTGCAGTGCAGAGGTATAGTAGCCGAGTTCATTCTATCCCATGCAAAGTCAAAGCTTTCACTTCTGATCACACATCCTCACATGTAAGCAATTATAAGGGTCTTAAACCCTTAAACATATGGGGTGGACCTTCTCAATACGTTCGCTAAGTCAAAGCGCTCTTGCAATATGTTTTGTATCCTCAGAACTGCGGTACCTTCTATTAGCTTAGACTGTGCAAACGTGCTTCTTATGTGTGATAATGAAGCTTATATTTATAGAAGTTACACAGTGTTTTACATAGTGTGATTAGTGTAGTTTTATAAATTTATTAGTGTTTAATAGTTACTGGTGTTTAGCACTTGCGTAATTTAATTAAGATGTGGCGACCGTGGGTATCGAACCTAACATGGATATGCTAACATGGATTTCCATTCATACTTGTAATATATACCTAACAGTATTTCTAACCTTTCTCGAGTTCTAAAGCGTTTATGACATTTAATTATTATGCGGAATGTACCTGATTATTTATTTAAATTGTGTTAAACAGAAGGTCCCCCCAACCCCCCCAAAATTAAACTGCTTAACTTTATTCAAACTTGTAAAATTAGCAGACATTCTTGTAAAAAGCTTCCAGCATTTAAAAAGAGTACTAGAAGTTTCCTTACAGTTTATCTTTAATTCCTTAGTTCGTTTTTTATTACTTTTGAAGTATTTACTGCTTTGTTAAATCAACTGAAATTCACCACCTGTAGCTGCCATAGAATATAGGAAAATGTTTTAGGATAAATCGGCTCACGATTGCAATAAACAAAGCTCTAACGTGCAATCTTTGCTTATAAATTATTGTTTATTATTATTATTATTATTATTATTATTATTATTATTATTATTATTATTATTATTATTATTATTATTATTATTATTATTATTATTATTATTATTATTATTATTATTATTATTATTATTATTATTATTATTATTATTATTATTATTATTATTATTATTATTATTATTATTATTATTATTATTATTATTATTATTATTATTATTATTATTATTATTATTATTATTATTATTATTATTATTATTATTATTATTATTATTATTATTATTATTATTATTATTATTATTATTATTATTATTATTATTATTATTATTATTATTATTATTATTATTATTATTATTATTATTATTATTATTATTATTATTATTATTATTATTATTATTATTATTATTATTATTATTATTATTATTATTATTATTATTATTATTATTATTATTATTATTATTATTATTATTATTATTATTATTATTATTATTATTATTATTATTATTATTATTATTATTATTATTATTATTATTATTATTATTATTATTATTATTATTATTATTATTATTATTATTATTATTATTATTATTATTATTATTATTATTATTATTATTATTATTATTATTATTATTATTATTATTATTATTATTATTATTATTATTATTATTATTATTATTATTATTATTATTATTATTATTATTATTAAACTACCAGAATATCCAAAGTGCTTCTTTAATTTGCCAAGAAATATCCCGCGCAAATTCGTGCATACGGATGCAATTTAACCCTTTTAAAATTGTAATGATGGTCCTACAACAGGGTATCGGAATGTTTTACTAAGCTTTCCTTGGATATTGTGTTAATAATACGCATTTAGTTCTTGTAGGTAATATAAGTCCTAGTACCATAACAGCATAGGTAATATATCTATTTTCAGTTATGTTATAAAGCATTGTAACATTATGTATTATTATAGGATACATTAATTTTTTAAATTTATTTGAAAATATAAATAAGTAAACCAAGTGACTAGTTCGTACAGTGAAATCAGCTTGAAGTCATTTTTCCTTCTAAGTGTTATTTTAAACAACGGCAACCCTGGGTATTCTCAGCTTTAAACACGTGCCTAACACTCTTCACCCCTCCGCCCCGTTAAGTGTAACTTAAGATATTTATGACATTGTGGTTAGGGATGAGAACAGTTTTTCCATGGTAGCCGCCTGGGGATGATTTAAGCGCGGTCACTATACAGTTGTTAGTTATGACATCACCAATGAGAATGAAATTTGTTATGAATCAGTTAGACGGAACAGTTGTGTAGTTAAAAGTGAGATTGGTCTGCGAGAGTGACTGTCGAGAAGTTCGAGCAGCGCAACAGAGACAAAAAGGAACATTATACTGACATCCTTACTCTGTGTATTTGTACACAGTTTTAGCTGATTGTAAGTTAGCATTGGGCTAACAATTCTAGTGACAAAGTGACAAATAAAGTTTGGTTTAACCTAGTGTTGTCATAATTTCCACAATGAGAACTTAAAAATCAAGGCAAACAATTAGTGGTACACGTCACGTCACTGTGGCACATCATTTGAATAATTTCCTACAGATGCAAAAGACAAATGAGTTGTAAAAGTGGTTAATAGAACACGTTTTGAAAAATCCATTAGGTATTTTAGATGTTTTTAAATAAATTTGAATTAGTAGGTATTTCTAACGTAACTTAAATCGATCTTGCACATTACCAGTTTAAAATATCCTTAGGCAAGTTATTACTGATTCAGAATTTATTATTATTGTTGTTTTATTAATTTGTCTTTACCCGCTCGGCATTTTTTTATAAGCTGTGTAATCTAGTTCAATAACCGCGGATCTTTGTGAAGGAGCACTAAAATGAGTTTCATTCAAGATATGTAATACAGTCACGTAGTTAGAAATAGGCTCTTACTAGACTGTCAACATTTTCGGCATGCAAATAACATCATTTGTAACTTATAACAAAGAGATGGAATAAAACGTCTTAGTACTTGCCCAATTACAGGCACTCTTTCAAATAATTTATTTTAAAGAAAATGCATTTGAATCAAAATAAATCCCTTTTAAAATAGTTTCATCCACATAGTTTCATCTTTGAGTTTTTTGTAACTTCATGGCTTCGTTGTGGCCAACTTTAGAATAAAAGGAGGATCGTTGGATTTGATCGCTTAAACTAGATTATCATTGTTTATGTGAGTTTGACATGATAGCAAGAGCACGAAAAATGAAATCCGTGCTTTCAATTTACTGAAAAATGCCTATGAAGAAATATTAATTTTTGTTAAATGCTAAGTATTAACAGATAAACACTCATTAAATATTTATACCACATGGAATTAAAAATATATGCCACGAAGCTGTGGCATCAGCTATGGAGTACACGTGTGCAATAAAATGTTATAGGATTCACTGATGATCACACAATAACTTCTTTTTTGACAATTTGGAGAAGAAAATTTGAACCAATTCAATCGCAGAATGTCTTAAGTTAAACTGTGCTGGAAAGTGGTCATGTTGGATTTTGTGGAATACTGTGCATATTTTCAGTTTCAAATCGATTTAAGGCAATGTACCTGTGAAACTGAATGAACATATGGATAAAATGCAAGCATTGCATATTTTACCTTTTACTTCATTTATACTTCATGTTTGCCCTTAGCACCTTCAAAGTTTAAATGCCATTTTTAAAACTCTTTTTCAGCATTTTTCACTGCTTAAAATGCCTCGCTTGTCAAAATGTTCGGCCGCTTAACTTATAATTTTGGGCGAAACTTTGTAAATGATTGCTTAAGAGACTCACATAGACATTTGTAAAATTTTATAATTATATTAATTTTTATGAAATATTTTCATATCCTAGTGTTCATAAAAACGAAAAATGCCAGAAAACATTACCGTAGATTAATTTGAATTTTAAAAAAAGAACATCAATGTAGCTTCTCTATAAGGGCCCGTTTAAGGCAAAATAAAATCCTTGGTAGGATGTAAAGTACCATACGACACGTGGGGCACTTTTAAATAACACAATTAATTGAATTGAATTCAGCAAACCAACATAAATATCTCAAAAACGAATGCAGACATCCGGTTAAAATGTTATGTGATCGTCATATTACATAACTATATTTTGATAACAGTTTATCCAAATAGAAATTGTGGATTTTTGGGGGTTTTCGCAAGTGCACTGCTGTAAAATACCGTTTCACTTGATAAGTCTGTCATTTGTCATCAGTATCTACAAATACAACACTAACTTTGAATATATCTGTTTGTGTTTCACTTGTTAGGCCTCCTCACTTTATATTCTATGGTTTTTACTTGAGCAAAATGGTGTTAGTAACTCCCTTAGCCGTAGCCTTTAATACGTCAGATTTTGGATATTTGAACTCATAATATGAATATCAAACAGCATGTCAAAATCCACTCTGAAATTCCTGTAATTGTATAAGCAGGCCACAATGGTTGTGCAAAATGCAATGCCTGTGTGTGTGTGTGTGTGTGTGTGTGTGTGTGTGTGTGTGTGTGTGTGTGTGTGTGTGTGTGTGTGTGTGTTATCTCTATTACACTTTGTTTTTCTTCCCTGAGTCAGTTATCTTTCCTGAACAAGAAAAACATAAGCTGAGTTATATATGCAAAGAAAACTGAATTATCATAGGTAAGAAATGTTTCCTTGGCTTGCGCATAGTAGACAAGCTATTTTGGACTTGCTACAAAGCAGATGTCTGCTGCTGCAACAACAGGTGAGATTAAGACTTCTATTCTTCTTCGTGCAGTGGGTGACTCCTCTATTTTAAGTACACAAGGAATTTAAAATAGCACAGATGTTTGTCTTTTACTGGCTGTTAAACTTCAAGAAACGTAATTAGTTACGTTAGAACACAAGAAATATATTACGTTAAAATTACAAAACATTTTCTCTCTACCAACATTTAGGTAATGATTGTTATATAAATCATTCGCATATAATAGATGCTCAGTTTTCTATCTAAATCGTGCAATATTGTTTCAATACAGGTTTGTAGTAGAAAAACAAAAATATCTGATGACGATCGACTCAGCCTGTCGTGACATTACAAATCTAAGAGTTGCATGAATTTATGAGAAACAAAAGAAGGACACATGAAAGCTCATTGCTGAAGCATTGAAATGTTCAAGCAAACACCACGGAATATCTTAAAAATGGCTTTTGATAATAAAAACATTTACTTCGCACAAATTGAGTTCTTTAACTAGCTCGGAATTTTTACGTAGGCTTTCGTCTCAGGGCTATTTGAAATTTTCTGATTAAGCATATTGTTGTGTTCACTCTAGGTTCAAGAAGCGCTAAGAGTGTCTTCATTTTCATCCAGTAGTAGTATTATTATTAGTTCTAACAATACGATCTTGATTCTTGGCATCGTTAAACATAATTTTATTTGTCTTTAACAACACATAGTTAAACTTTAACTATGCTACAGAAATATATGCTTTATGCTAGATATTCTTATGTTGGACATTTTAATCAAAGCCGTTTAAGGCATTTCTGAGAAAATAGATAAAGAAACCATTTCCATTAAAATGTATCTTAGAATGAGTTAAATTTCTTTAAAATGTTTTCCCTTCATCATTTAATGATATTTACCCAAGTATAAAATTGTCATTTATTCCACTTAACGTTTCTGAACTATGTTGTTCGCAGATAAACATTCCGCCACATGGGGGTTAACTCAAGATGCCATTTCTATTTCAAATGACCTAGCTATCGACGGGCCCTTAAACCCCACACACTCGCTCACAGTTCTTATCAGATCTGGATACGGAATTTTGTGTCAAATGCAATACGTTTGCAGTTTCAGTGGTGGTTACAGAAATGAGTACGACAGCACAAGAAAGTAACGAAAGGGAAACTGTACGCGTCAGTAAAAAGAACAAGATTAACACGAATGGAAATTGTATTTATGAACATATAGTTTAATTTCCCTTTGTGTATATATAAATGAGTAATGAAAGGTTAGTGATTAATGGCTTCTGAAATGAGTCGGGGTATTTTCAAGATATAGGAGACGCCCGGAAAACCCAAGTTCTGACTACACAACCTAACTGAGATTAGCATTATATCCATTGTAACAAAGATAAGCTTATTTTAATGTTGCTTTTTGGGAATAATGTTAATATTCTGAATCCTAAATGTGTTAATATGAACATATGTACGTAGCTTAAGTCATTTTTTCAGCACTATATATACTTTTAGCGTACTGATATTCATGTGGCATGTTTGAGTTTACGGCCTTATGTATTCCATATAATTAATAGTAGTGTCCCTTTTGGATAACAAGCTGGGTTGACATCGACCTGGCCTTTGTATATGGTCTACTGTCCCGTCTTGGAACATTTCATGCACATTGTCATTTAATTCGTCTAAGGCAATTTCTTCGTTGTAGCTTCCACGGCATTCTCAAAGTGTTGAAATTGATTCCAGTTGAGATTTAGGCTTTTGTTATTGTTGAATAGCATATTGTTACGTATATAGGCCAAGCGATATTTAAGAATTATTTTGAATTATTGGGATTTAATATTTCATTTCTTACATGTGCTGAATGAATGGAATATTTCGAACAGGATACGTACTTTGGACAGTCATATCACCCTTTCAGGCTAAACAAAAGTCGGTTGATTACGGGTGGCGTGAATCAGGAATGCTCGAGTTATGACAATTTTTTAAGACAGAGAGCTGAATCGGCATGATTAAGTTGGGGTGAACCACCTGACGTGGGGACTGCTGAGTAAACACGGAGCCGCCAATTTTGGCAGGCCGGTTATTTAAATGATTAAAGGTAGCGCGCTCGGGAGCTTGTTTTTTTGGTAATTTACGTCCTCCAACGTTGTCATATCGGACGATGAATGAAATGATGCCCAAATGAGTCCGGGGTCCATGGAGCTTAGAGTTACCCGACATTTGTCTATCAGGATAAGGGAAAACCCCGGAAAAAACTTATCCAGATAACTCACCCTGACCAAGATTCGAACTCGGGACCTCTTGAAGGTGAGGCAGACACGTTACCATCTACGCTATCGAGGCGGGAAGCTCGGCGGCTTTAGTGTGAGTGCTATGTTGGGGCTTTGCTGGAGGACTCCACGCCGGAAGATTGTTGGAGACCTCACCATTCGCTCAGACATCCGTCAACACATCCCCAAGGTCTGGTGTATCAAGCTATGTACTGATTCATTTTACTGCCCCCAGATCTCCTCAAGATCTTGGAAGGGCCTTATATCCCTAATTTGAGTCTTGGAATATAGTCATTAGTCTGTGTTGACTTTGAGTACTATTTCTAGCACTTCCCATGCCACCCTACCGCTCCTTTATTCACTACCATCTGTATATACGCTCCCCGCTGTTATTTTGGGATGTAAGAAAAGCACCCTTCTCCTCCGCCCTTACAACCCTAGCTGCAGCAATATCACAGATGAAATCACTTGAGATTCATGCGAAACTATCAGTAAATGTAGTTAGTAATTTCAACAGAGCACCAAATATTTCTGTTCTTCTCAGCGTTACAGAGCATAATGATGCGAGGAGTCCTGAATGTTCCGTTAATTTTTTAAAATTCTATCCCATACTAAAGAGGGAGGGATGTTATGGTTTAAGGAAGATATAAAGGATGGCCAGCTTAGCTTTTGCCCCCCATGATTTTTCTTGCTTGAAAATTTGCAGGTTTTGTTCTACCATTATATATAGTAGGGGAGGGGATCCGACCCCTTCAACTGCCGAGGTGCGGGCGCTGCGGACCCTTAGCACTCGTGGTACCTCTGACGCTACTAGAGGAACCTCGGGCCGAACTGCCGAGCCCCTCCCATAGGGGAGTTGTTCGGATTGGGTTGGACTCGAGGGGGCAGTGTGTTGCAGACACCCACGGGGAATTGGGTACTTCCGGCCAGGCTACGGCCGCCCGGAGGGGGTAGAGGGTTGCCTAAAAAGTCCCGGGTACTAGCCTGCAGAGCTAGTAGAAGGTGTGCTAGATCAGCAGGTTTTCGGTAGTCTTCCCTGCGAGGTTGACCCGAGTAAGTGGCGTATCCACTTCCATCCCGTCTTGAAGTTGTGCTCAGCGGGGGGAGGGGCTTTTTAAGAAATCAGGTATTGCCCTATGGAAAGAGTCCCGGAGTATCCATCGCTCTGGGGTAGAAGGAGGCCCGGGTCCTAGGTCCTACGGGTACAGGACTAATGGGGGTACTAACTCTGCACTTAACTATATATAATTATGTTAAAACTACAGCTTTTAGTACACTATCCATCCACTAAATTCTGAAATGACGGAATCTGTTTCATTAATGGAACGGTAGTTTAGTGCAGGAAATCTTTGGATGCCCTTTTTGACGACTTTGGTACATTGGCTAATCAGCTTTATGAAACTTCTATTTGGAGTTGCAGGTGTATAAGTAAATAGAACTATTTACAGAGGGTGTGTGGGAGACTGATCGCTACCAAGTAATAAGTAAACAAGCCAATTGAGTCGTTCATAGATATCAGGAACACTTATTGTTAAATCTATATTACCAGACAGTCCATGAGCCAGAATGTAATTGGTTGGGTCGACTGATTTACGTAAAACCAAGTGCAGATCTTCTACTAATTTTTCTATTATTTTCCCTCTTCTTTAATATGAGAACTGTTTATTATTATTATTATTATTATTATTATTATTATTATTATTATTATTATTATTATTATTATTATTATTATTATTATTATTATTATTATTATTATTATTATTATTATTATTATTATTATTATTATTATTATTATTATTATTATTATTATTATTATTATTATTATTATTATTATTATTATTATTATTATTATTATTATTATTATTATTATTATTATTATTATTATTATTATTATTATTATTATTATTATTATTATTATTATTATTATTATTATTATTATTATTATTATTATTATTATTATTATTATTATTATTATTATTATTATTATTATTATTATTATTATTATTATTATTATTATTATTATTATTATTATTATTATTATTATTATTATTATTATTATTATTATTATTATTATTATTATTATTATTATTATTATTATTATTATTATTATTATTATTATTATTATTATTATTATTATTATTATTATTATTATTATTATTATTATTATTATTATTATTATTATTATTATTATTATTATTATTATTATTATTATTATTATTATTATTATTATTATTTGTTGTTGTTGTTGTTATGTCACCATAGTGCTAAAATCGCACAACAATATGAAAGGTTTGAGAAGTTGGATTACTAAGTTTAATATACTATACATAAATACGAAGAACAAGGCTATTGGGGACGAATACATTTTACAGATTCACGCCGTTGAAGTAAATTAACAAATACTGTGATTGCTTTTAGATCGGTTGTTAGAGAGGGCCAATTCCTTGTGATTTAAATTGCTTTTCACTATGTTGTTAACCCTCCACTTGCACATGTGTTGTAATAATACGGCTCTTACACTATATGTTAAATTGTTTTAGTTAGTGACAATATTGTTGTTGAAGTTCGATTCTTGTAGACGTTGGTACCGATTAATTAGTAGCAGTAAAAATTCTAATAGTGATCGGAAACCGTTTGGATTCCATTTCATTGTTTAAGATACCTTAATATGACAATTATTCGGAGTGTATTATTTTTCATTGTTGGGTATGGAAGGCAGATTCATCTCTTGAGTACAGGTTGCAGGGATTCCTATCACCATGTGTTTGTTCTGACTTGCGTGTTTTAGTTGTTTGAGTGTACATCTATTTCTTAAGGTTTTGTCGGTTAAGTGAAGATTCAGTTTTAGTTAGTTGATGGAAATTAATCATTTATTTACACTAACCGTGTATAGGCTAAGTTTTTTGATAGATAGAGTCAACATGAAAAGTTCAATGCCATGGCCGGGATTTGAACCAGTATCTCCTAGTTTCCGTCCTGTCTCTCTTACCCATTGAGCTACCATGGCCAACTTACCGTCATGACACTAAATTCTCCATTTGACTCGTATATTTCCCCGGTAAACCACTAGGGGCTCTCGAATTACCGGGGCAATATACGAGTCAAATGGAGAAAGTGGTGTCATGACGGCAAGTTGGCCATGGTAGCTCAAGGGTAAAAGCGACTGGACGGAAACTAGGAGATCCGTGGTTTAAATCCCGGCCATGGCATTGAATTGTTCATGTTGACTCTATCTATCGAAGACCAGTTCTTTAATTTGCGTGGGCAAGACCGTCCATGTCTTCGGCGTAACTGGAAGCATTTGTATTTTCAAAGAAATTTTGATGTTGAAAATTGTTGAGAAGAAAAAAGTTTGGGTCAGTTTCAATGACATATTTACTTAATTGGCTGGAGATTACAGTTTGTGAGCCCTTTTTAGGTCTTTTTGAGGCTCCAATAAATTTGAGATCTGCAAGGTGTTTATATGAATTAGTAGAGGTATTTAACTCATTGCTGAGCTTGATAGTTCTATTGCCAGTTAGCGAAATTGACATTTTAAATCCCGGAAGTTGTGGCTTTACTGGGCTTTGAGAAATTGCCGATTCTGCGGTAGTGAGAACTGTGACTTCCTCGTAAGAACTTAATGCAACTTGTGTTTGACCAAGTCTGTCTTGGTGTCTTTTTTCTATAAGGATATGAGATGTCATTCCTGTTGCTTTAAGCGAAAAAGGGGCTGTGCAATCTTTAGCTTCTTTTGCAGTTGGAACGTCGTTAAGTGTTGAAAACTTTGAGGACTCTAGAGTTACATCGGGGTTGTTCTGAGAAGAATCTGAAGGCATATCCTTTAGTGCTGTAATGATATTTGGGCAATGCTTGGCTAAATGTCTCACTTTTACACAGGAAATAAGAGGGAAGATTAGAAGAAAGATGTATGAGTTGGGTTTTCCATCATGTTGTAATTTTAATATTTCAGGACGCATGTCAAAATCTTCATTTAGGATACACTCGTCTTCTAAAGCATAGTATGTACGGAAAACCTAGTATTGATACTTCTGCTGTAATAGGTAACTTTTTTTTACATAACTCTGATGTCAAGTTGGTTAAGTTCATGTTCAGTCACCTCGTTCAGAGTTACTGGGCAGACACTGCAAAAGAAGATTCGTTTGTTTCTTGTTAGATGGGATCCTATTTCTAAGGAAGCATTATTAATGGGTTTCTTTGGGTCTTTTCCGGTGGTTACCTCAATTTCTTTTTACTAGACAGAAATACACACATCCTTCCATAGAATATGCGAACAATATACTGTATATTGCTGAAGTTAGTAATCAAGAACGTAATCCTTGATACTAATGCCATTATAGGATTAGATAACAAAGCTATCTCTTTTTTAGAGGTGACAGGGTCACTTAGGAGTAGCTTGGCCTTGTTGATGCATTGAGTTCGTCGTTAGCAGACTGGATTAGGTTATCTGAATGTTTCTGAGCAGTAATATCAGAAACAGCAGCGTTGCCATTTGTCTGTAGGTTCATATGTTCATTTTTATTATAGCTATCAGTGCTGGAAATTTTTAAATTTTCTTTTGTTGGGTTAGCATTACTGATTAGATATGGCCATGCATGTTCAGCTATGATTTTAGGTTATGCCAGAATAGTATATTATGCAACGAGACTATAATGGTACTAATTAAAACGCAGGTATCATTATGAACCGAGCGAGTGAAGCGAGGTTAATAATTACGATACGAGCGTTTTAATTATAATTATACTCAAATTCCAAACGACTGTTTATGCTCGATAATGTATCTAAATTAAGGTTTTCATTTCAAAGTATTCATCTCTGGTTTGAGTGATATGTTACAATGGTCAAGTTAGACGTAGTACGTAGGATAATCGCGCTGCTGGAACTGTTACCATGGATTTTTCTTAGGTAATAGATACCTCTGAGATGACGCACTGATTACTCCACGTGGAGTGAAAATCTATCTGTCATTTGTGATTCCTGCGAATTCCACTGACTGAAGTGATGTGTTCATTGGTGCTTAGCACAGGGCCGGGCAGCGCAGCATCTGAGAGGTTTCTATTAACAAAGATAAATCCATGGTAACCGTTCGAGCAACGGGACTATACGCAGGCGCAGAAATGATTACTTCCCTATAAACAGCTGTTAACGTGTGACACAGTTTAACCTAAAAGAAATTATAGATAAACTGAAACAAATTGAATTTATGAAATATAATTTGCAATTAATGCTAATGGCCACGCCGTGGCTCAGTGGTTAGACCGCTTGGCTCTCACCAAGACGGCCCGGGTTCGATCCCAGGCGACCGCAAAGTGAGATTTGTGGTGGACAACACGGCGCTGGGGCGGGTTTTCTCCGGGACCTCCGGTTTCCCCCGCCATCTCATTCCACCGGTGCTCCATCTTCATCTCATGTATCATCAGTGTCACCGCCTGCGGTGCCGTATGTAGTAAAAGCGGGCGTTAAACACTACACATTTCAATTAATGCTAATGATAATATGAATAGAACTGACTATTTCATATATACGAGGGCTATCCAGAAAGTAGATTACGTTTTGGAATAAAAAGTAAACAAAGTATAGGAAACAAATTTTATTATATACAGATGAAAGCCACACTCAAATACTACTTTTCGACATAGTCACCATTCAAATTAAGGCATTTATCGTAGCGATGTACGAGCTTGGAAATTCCTTCGTCGAAAAATTCGGCCGCCTGCGCCTTCAACCACTTCGTTACCTCTTCTTGCAGCTGTGCGTCGTCATCAAAACGCTGCATAGCCAGCCACTTCTTCATTGCTGGGAATAGGTGGAAGTCGCTCGGTGCCAGGTCGGGAATGTACGGCGGATGAGGAAACAACTCCCACTTAAAAGATTCAAGAACTTCACGAGTGACATTTGCCGTGTGGGGCCGGGCGTTGTCGTGAATCAACAAGATCTTAGAGCTCAACATTCCTCTGCGCTTGTTTTGAATGGCTCTTCTGAGTTTTTGGAGAGTTTGGCAATACCTTTGAGAGTTTATTGTAGTGCCTCTTTCCAGGAAGTCCACCAAAATCACACCTTTTCTGTCCCAAAAAACAGTCGCCATCATCTTCCTTGCCGACATTGTTTGCATGCATTTCTTGGGTTTTTGGGGAGAACTTGTGTGCCCCCACTGCATTGATTGCAATTTCGTTTCACAGTTCACGTGTTTCACCCATGTTTCGTCACCAGTAACGATGCGATCGAGTAAAGAGTCACCATCCTTATGGTAAACGTTCAAAAAGTTCAACGCTGCAGCCATTCGCTGATTTTTGTGGTTCTCTGTCAAGATTTTTGGAATCCATCTTGCACAAAACTTGTGGTAACCAAGCTTTTCGCTGATGATTTCGTGCAACAAACTTCGCGAAATTTGTGGAAAACTCAAAGAAAGTTCCGTTATTGTGAACCTTCGATTTTCACGGACTTTAGCATCGACTTTTTCGACAAGTTCGGCAGTCACTATGCTGGGTCTCCCACTTCGATCTTCGTCGTGAACATTGGTTCGGCCATTTTTAAATCTGATGACCCACTGACACACTCCACCTTCAGTGATAATGTTGTCCCCATACACTTCACAAAGCTGCCGATAGATTTCTATCGGTTTACAGTTTTTTGCAGTCAGAAACCTTATTACTGCACGCACCTCGCAGCTCGCGGGATTTTCAATTAACGCAGACATTTCAAACCGTCACAGTATCTGAACGGAGCACAGCACGAACCTCTCACTAGCACGGCTAGATGCCGACTGAGCTGCGCAACGCTCTGACCCCAAGATGGCCGCGCTAGCCCCGCCCCTAGCGGAAACAGACGAAAACGTAATCTACTTTCTGGATAGCCCTCGTAGGTTATTTATTTGAGTATTTAGATAAGTCAATTTGGTGCCTAATGTTGAGTGTTGATTTGAAAATAGAATAGTGAGTCCACAAGGGCGATGATTTCATATTTTGAGACAATTCTTCGAAATACACTAGGAATACATTTTCTGAGAACGAAATTATACCTTTTGATATTCTCCAATCCATGAATTGTGAATAGAATTTCTCGTATATCTTTATTGACTGTTGTGGCAACAAGTTATTGGTAACATTGAGTGCTTTTGCCGTAATTTCTGGGGGTGCAAGTTATTAGTGTCAGTCATTTTGACCTTTTTCTAAACTGGCGCTACTACCGTTGTCGATCGAAATGAGAATAATCGATACTTGCGCTTTCATAATGTTACTTGGCCACTTCTGATTGGTCGACTAAAAGTGGTTTTAATGTTAAGGATACTCAAATTAGAAGTCAAAATTACCTAACTCTACCTTAATTATGGTTTGAGTGTACATTGTATGCTATGGGGATCAGTAGTCTTAACAGCTAAATGTGTACTAACTCTTCGTCTTCTACTTTAGTTTCCGTAGTTACACTACTGGAGCGGTGTTAGGGGATTATTGATCCTCTACCCTTTATGCCATTAGGCGTCGGGTTGAGGAACTACAACTCTGGATCATATAGAGAAATCCAGGATGGGTTATCAGCCTGGTACCCAGAATGAGAGAGAGAATAGATGAACGAATAAGGGCGAAGCAGATGAAAGGAAGGATGATAATGGAGCAATTGTTCTTTTTTTTTGGTAATTAACGTCCTCCAACATTTAGTCATATCGGATGATGAATGAAATGGCTGGGGTCTATGGAGCTTAGAGTTACCCGACATTCGTCTATCAGGATAAGGGAAAACCCCGGAAAAAACCTTATTCAGGTAACTCACCCTGACCGAGATTCGACTCGGGTCCTCTTGAACGTGAGGCAGACATGCTACCATCTACGCTACCGAGGCGGGCGAGCAGTCGGTGGAATGATGGCGGAGAAACCGGAGACGTCGAAGACCCGCCCCAGTGCCGTGTTGTCCCCTAAAAATCTCACATGCGGTCGCCTGGGATCGAACCTGGGCCGCCTTGGCGAGAGTCGAGCGGTCTAACCACTCAGACACGGCGCGGCCTCTAAATCTGCACATTGTAGATAATGTCACCAAATATTACACGAAGAATGACAATTTACACGTGAACCATTGCACACAGCAGTCGACCTTATATATTTTAAAGTTCTCTCCTTTATATTAATTCTGATAAATGTTTCGCTCGAAGTGGTTTCAAATCAGTGAACTGGTAACCTGAAAGATGTGGAAACATCATTCAGCTGTTCACTTTGATGTCCATGGTTTGTGGTTGTTCCAAATTAAATCAATTAAAACAATATGTTGATAACATTTACAATACGTTCTCCCTTCTTCTACAAAGTAACCGTAAAAAGAGCTTATTCTTCCATCTACTTCATATTAAAATATACGTTGAAGAAATGCTTTTATTACACATTTGGTTGTAGGTAAGAAAAGTTTCACAGCAGGTTGAAGAGATAGTCAAATTTATAAAAGCTGGTCGCTGAATCCATGTCTTTTGCATGACCACGAGAACAGAAACGAAAAGCACTTAGGGCTAGAAAGTTTAATTATTTAAAAATTCAATCCACCTAAAATAAATTCTATCTCGGAAAACTTTAATGCCACAAAAAGTTGTATTTGACATAAATTGTGTTTGTTCTTTTTACCAGATCTGCACCTTTTATGTTCTGTTTTTTTTTTTCTTATGATGTACAAAGTTTGTTCAGAATGAAATATTCACAGTTTACAGAAAGTTTAAGATAAACACTGCATTTCCCATGAAAATACCTTAAACACGTAGTATCTTATTTAAAATCGTTAGAATCAGTTTTAAGAAAATCAAAGATAAGGAAGCATTTTATATGTGATGGGTAGTTTGGGGTGCGGGTATTTTCTTCAAAGTCTTCTTGTGGAATTCTTGAATATTTTTCAACTCAAGTACCAAGTTTCGTACTTATACGATTTTTTGTTTTGGAATTACACTATTCACACACACACACACACACACACACACACACACACACACACACACACACACACACACACACACACACACACACACACACACACACACACACACACACACACACAGAGAGAGAGAGAGAGAGAGAGAGAGAGAGAGAGACCACCCAAAACAGGCATGCCTTTTTCTGTTTACTGTTTATTCAGGGAGCTTTAAACTGTGTATTTCTTATTATTGAAGTTAATTGACGGAAATTATTCATTTCTTCGTACTAACCGTATACAGGCTAAGGTATTGGATTGACAGTCAACATGAAAAATTCAATTCCACGGCCGGAATTTGAACCACGGATCTCCTGGTTTCCGTCCAGTCGCTCTTACTCATTGAGCTTGCATGGCCAATTTGCCGTCATGACATTAAATTCTCCAATTGGCTCACATATTTCACCGGTAAACCACTAGCGGCTCTCGCATCCGAGATACAAAGTTTGTGACGACTTACTATTGTAAGTACTGGAGTCGCAGGCGTCATCATTAAACTCTTATTATCTAAGTTAATTGATGGAAATTATTCATTTCTTCACATAGTAAGTCGCCACAAACGGTGTATCTCGGATGCGAGAGCCCCTGTTGGTTTACCGGTGAAATATATGAGCCAATTGGAGAATTTAATGTCATGACGGCAAATTGGCCCTGGTAGCTCAATGGGTAAGAGCGACTGGACGGAAACCAGTAGATATGTGGCTCAAATTCCGGCCGTGTCATTGAATTTTTCATGTCGAATCTGTGTATTTTTATTTCCAGAGAAATCCAGGCATCGTATTGTTGGGTGAAATGCAGTAGTTCTATTTACTATTGGTAAGTAGAAGAGAAAATAACACGATTATAGCTTCCATAGTACTCATTAGTGTGCATGTTCTGTGTGAATTAAAAGTGATGTATATATTCTCTGTATAACTACTGCTATAGATATTAAGCATAATCCGAAAAAGGTTATTTTTGATACGCACTTTAAATGCTTAGCCTTAAGTCGGGATTGATGCATAAATGTCGAATTTGCACCTCTGCCTTGAGGACAGGGTCTTTGCAAACTTGTTAGTGCAGTTTACCTTGTGAGGGCCTGCTAAATCTCGACGTAGCGTGACCATGTGCAAGTTTACTGAAATAAAAGCACAAGGTAACAAAATCCTTTACACTGACATTATCAGTGTAGGTAACTCGATGCTTGTCTGAACCTAACCATTGCAATTTGTGTGGATGAACGCTGCACGTTTGTTACGCAACCCTCCCTGCCACTTTTCCCAATAGGAACAAAAGATGGTTACACAGGCGTCCTCTCTCCGCGGCGTAATAACATTTTCCAGCAAACAAGAAAAGCAATTTATTTGAAATTGGATTACGCAAGCTGTGGCAACATAAGCTACTGTTCGGTTGCTGATTAAATCCAAGCCCATGCGTTAAATCCGCTTTTTCTTCGGTATTACTAACCTTGAAATTGGCTTTCTGCCCCTTTTTGTCTCTGCTACTGCCCATTATTCACAAGATTGACTCTGGACTGATATGGTCTCGAAATTGTGGTCCATTCCCAGAAAATAAGTGTACAAACTGGGGGTAAAGGAACAGCTCTGACGCGTGTTGCTTTTCTGTACCTTTGTCCTTAAACAGACACGTTATATATCGCAGTGGGTGTATGCATAAAATAAGCGCCCACTCCACAGAACTTAAAGGTTATCTGAGATATTTCTTCTTAGGATAGGAAAACTGCGTATGCATCCATGGTTATGGATTTTACCTGTACGGCAGATTTTAACAATACGACCAATTTTAGACATAGAGCACCTACTGAAAGTGAGGAAGGCATGAGGTGAGAGCACAAGGAGCGATCAGTTCCGCGACAGAGCGGAGTTCCTAACGTTCCCTGATTAAATTCCCCGGCCGCTTCTTCAATGTCACCGCTGTCTTCTAGGAAAGGTTCGGTATGGGAGATAGATAACAATTAGTTCTGCATCATCGTCCAGCGCGCCTAATGCGGGTCTGGGTGGTCCATTTATGCACTGGTCTACTGATCCTGAGGTGGGGGGTTAAAATACGGCTCATGGTTTTTAAATGTGTTTAAGGCAAGGCTACACTGAAAATTCTAAATTATATAATAATAAACCTAACATCTTGAAAATTTAGTCACATAATTAGAGTATCATTTTAAACTTGCATGCAAATTTTTATGTTGCTACACCAAATAGTTCATTAATTATTAATTATTTTTGTGAAAACAGTGTAAAAATTAAAAATGTTCTACGCGCCAAAAAATTTGAGATTTTAAGTTGAATCTTTGTTTTTGGCTAGTACACAGAAATTTTAAAAGACCCATATTCTTATTTTTGGAATACTCTTGTAGCATTTGTTCTAAAATATTTTCCACGTGCTAGTTCTCAAAATTTTGAAAATATTAACTTATTTTATTACTTAACACCATATAATATTCAAAATATGAGCATTAACAAAAAAGGGGAATGTGAAGTTTCTTATTTACATATTATGGAGCTATCCTGTAAGTTTCACCAAGTTAAATGAAAAACTTTGACGCGTGAGGCATTTTGTATACTGAAAAGCGTTAGAAAAAAAGTTAATTTTAAAGTCATGATTGTTACTTTTAACGATTGTGAAAGGTCCCTTTAAATTGTTACATGATGGCCTAAAGTGGTGCAAATGACAAAAGTAGCATGCCATCTATTACTACATAATCTAAGCTACCATAAGTGCCAAAAAAGAAAATTCCATGATTTTCAACATTTTCGGCAAATTTTCAGTGTAGCCTTTGCCTTAAAAGCGACAGCAACATGTCAATATTCGTAGATGGATTTACTGTTTGTAAACGAATTTCTGGCACACCGGTGGCGCTACTGTGATTCTGTTAAATCTCAGGCGTCGTTAACAAATACAAATATTTTTATTTACCGCACCTAATCCTGCTAACTTAAACAGAATGAGTGGAAGTGAGGACAGTAACATTCATGGTAATATACATAATTCATCAAGTATTTGCCCACTGAAAAACGACAAATAAACCAAATTTTAGGGTGGCCGGTCCAATGGTAACTGAACTCGGTACTTTTCGACTGCCAGTCTCATGCACTATCGCCTGAGCCATCCCGTTCTGTAACTAAGTCTACTAAATAGGATTCGATCCCGATACCCTAGCTTCGTTCTATACGTTATCAGTATATCGAATTTTAAATATGAAATGTAAGTCACTAGACCAGCGGTTATAAGAAAGCATCTAGCAATAAGAATAATAAGGTTGAATCTGTCATATTATTCACATAAAACTACATAATGTGTATTATACATATTTTGATACAAATTATTACCATTTGTAAAAGTCTACTTCAGTCTAAGGCCTTCATGCTTACAAGCAAAATATGCAACACTTGTTTTTATTTGCAAAATAAATATGACATGAATAGTATTCTTATATGAAAAACGAAATAAAAGGTGTAATATATCGCATTAACCTTTATCGGTTGAGTAAACTCTCTGCTTCCAGCTATTAGAGGCAACGTAACGAAAGCTTGCCAGCTGGAGCTACACAAAACTTCCGTACTGAGCGGATAAAGCTGGGTTTCCTGGCTCTCGGCTGAAGGCCTCAGCAGTTAACACTACCCAATTTTGATTTTAACGGAAGTATGACAACTAAATAACATATTCTAAACCAATAAATAAAACGCAACCTATCAAAGCACAAAACACAACACAAAACAATAGATCTACCTAATTATACACCCATTCATTACGATATGCACACCTTGTTGCATACTGAGGCCCGTAAAAGTGACATGACGCCTAGCAACAGGCGTAACGGTACGAAAATAATGTTCTGCGCATCTGGCACATTCACAAGCTTTCGTTGCGCCCCCTCTACTGCCATCATTCTGGGGAGCATTTGTCTTGAAAACGAAGTTAATTTGTGTTTAAGTATGAATGGTGTATAATTTTTATATAGTTTGATATTAAACGTAAACAGTATTGCCATAAATTAAATATTCATTTTACCAACAAAAACAATTGAAGTATAAGTAGAATTCCAAATGAGGCAACTACAATTACCAGATATGCGCATTTGATCGTGCAGGTAGCAGAGCACGTGATCAGAAGGATATCTATTTTCTCCATATCACATTTCTTATAACGCAGTACAGGATGGGGTTAAATCGTGTCAAGCAAAAGCATTGGCATCCCATGTTTTTCTCAATCGGACTTGCTTTCTGATGTTTCTCATGCTTTTCTTCCCTCCTTCGCTCCCTCCTATCATGCCTATTTCCATCCCTTCCTTCTTCCCACCCTCCCTCCCTCCCTCCCTCCCACCCTCCTTCTTTCTTCCCTTCTTTCTTTCTTTCTTTCTTTCTTTCTTTCTTTCTTTCTTTCTTTCTTTCTTTCTTTCTTTCTTTCTTTCTTTCTTTCTTTCTTTCTTTCTTTCTTTCTTTCTTTCTTTCTTTCTTTCTTTCTTTCTTTCTTTCTTTCTTTCTTTCTTTCTTTCTTTCTTTCTTTCTTTCTTTCTTTCTTTCTTTCTTTCTTTCTTTCTTTCTTTCTTTCTTTCTTTCTTTCTTTCTTTCTTTCTTTCTTTCTTTCTTTCTTTCTTTCTTTCTTTCTTTCTTTCTTTCTTTCTTTCTTTCTTTCTTTCTTTCTTTCTTTCTTTCTTTCTTTCTTTCTTTCTTTCTTTCTTTCTTTCTTTCTTTCTTTCTTTCTTTCTTTCTTTCTTTCTTTCTTTCTTTCTTTCTTTCTTTCTTTCTTTCTTTCTTTCTTTCTTTCTTTCTTTCTTTCTTTCTTTCTTTCTTTCTTTCTTTCTTTCTTTCTTTCTTTCTTTCTTTCTTTCTTTCTTTCTTTCTTTCTTTCTTTCTTTCTTTCTTTCTTTCTTTCTTTCTTTCTTTCTTTCTTTCTTTCTTTCTTTCTTTCTTTCTTTCTTTCTTTCTTTCTTTCTTTCTTTCTTTCTTTCTTTCTTTCTTTCTTTCTTTCTTTCTTTCTTTCTTTCTTTCTTTCTTTCTTTCTTTCTTTCTTTCTTTCTTTCTTTCTTTCTTTCTTTCTTTCTTTCTTTCTTTCTTTCTTTCTTTCTTTCTTTCTTTCTTTCTTTCTTTCTTTCTTTCTTTCTTTCTTTCTTTCTCTCTTTCTTTCTTTCTTTCCCCATAGCATTAAACTCAGATGTACTGCTATTGTAGCTCATATAGTGCGGTAATGAGGAAAAATTTAATACCTATATTATGAGAAGTAGGTAACTACTGCTAGAAGTCACCGTAAATGCAGGGTTCGTCTAGACATTTTAAACTGTAAAAGGCATGCAGCATATAAATCACTCATAATTTGTTCCGATTTTACCCAAGTTTGAAATGAGTGGACATTTGAACCCCAAAACAAAATGTTAAAGGCATCTAAAATAAAAAGTGAATAAAAAACAAAATACTGAATTTTAAACCTTCCTCTGTAAGTTATACTTGGACTGGATTGGATTACGGTACGGAGGGAATTCGACACTGCGACCAGTCTATTGTACTTATGCCCCAAGTGGGGCATCCCCAGGAGGAAGGGTGAGGCGAGAGGAGACAGAGGGCAGAGTCTCTACACTTTACCAGCCGGAAACTCCCCGGTAGGCCAGCACAACCGGCAGCTCACCTGACTGCGGTCCGGAAACGGCCCCACCAGACCGGGCTCATAGACCGTCCTACAGGAGGAAGTTTTACTCAGAGCATATCATTATGCCATGCACCGCCGAGACACCCGCCGACACTTCTACCCTTAAAGAGACCACCAGTGAATTGATAATAGAGATGAAACGAAGGGACAGGAAGTTCGGAGGATGTAACTGACCTACCCAGTATTCACCTGGTGACCCGAGAAAACTCCCGCGAAAACC
Source organism: Mantis religiosa (assembly GCA_030765055.1). Classification (NCBI taxonomy): domain Eukaryota; kingdom Metazoa; phylum Arthropoda; class Insecta; order Mantodea; family Mantidae; genus Mantis; species Mantis religiosa. The sequence continues at coordinate 357,389,420 of CM060950.1, forward strand.
CATGGGTCAGCTAATTCCGCCACGGCAATCGAACCCGGGCCTCCCAAATGCGTACCACAGACGAAACCGCCTGAGCCATTCCGTTCGGTGTAAGTTATATTTGATTTGATACAGATATGAATTTAAACAATGGGGGTAAACCAGTAATTTCGTTTTGGGCTCTTGTATCGGGGGTAGATTTCTGGCTAAAGGGTGTAGCTTAAAGTCGCCCCATCAGATAATGAATGGATAACGTGATGTATTGCCAAGGAACAAAGTGGCTAGGGTTCCAAGGTAAAGTCTGTACGCTCCCTCGTTACCTACGTGGCATCTACCTACGCAGGTAACGGGCACCACCTCTTAATCAATAAACGGGTCCAATCATCGCTCGGTGAAACGGGGTTACCGAAAGGTTGTAGTAGAGTCCATATGAGAAGAGTTAAGTACAACAAACGCGCTTCATATTTCACATAGGTATACCTTTATTATAAAAACACGTGTGCAGTGGTTCACCTACGTTTTAGAAAGCTCTGCATAGAATCTACCCTAACGTAAGCACGCCTAAAAAGGTGTCTTTTTATAGATGCGTAAACGGATATGGAACTTGAAGATGAGAAATGCATAGAAATAAAATTTAACAATCCATTTTGGTAATTTTGGATTTTAGATAAATTACTTAATCATAGTTTTTTTTTTTAAATTTACCGTCTTCCTATCTGTCTGTCTGCCGGCCTATATGTACTGATCACCGATATAAGAAGGTAAGGCAGAGGAATGTGTAACGTAATCAACTTTCCAACAAAATGTGTTATCCGGGCTTTTTGGCCGTGGTCGACTGGCAGAAATAGCACTTGACGTTTCGCCCGTCTCTCCGGCGGGCATCTTCAGAAGTTGACTCAGGCAGGGGTTACAGCCAATCGACCACGGCCAAAAAGCCCGGATAACACATTTTATTGGATTGACGCCGGTGTGAAAGCCTAAGCATATAATCAACTTTGCTGTGCTTATGCTCGCCTTACAAATATGATAAGAATGCACAGTGTTGTCACATACCTAACCCATAATTAATACCTATAACTGCAGCTACTGAAACAAGCATTATATCTGGCAGCATGGGTGACTCATATGCACTCTCATACACTTATTTCGTTAAACTGATCCATTACCAGAGCCGATAAACAGTTCGAGCCCCTCTCCTTCAGACCCCTCTTGGTGGACAGGCAATACATAATATCTATGCAGTTACTGAAACGAGCATTAGATCTGGCAGCATGGGTGACTCATATGCACTCTCATACACTTATTTCGTAGTAAACTGATCCATTACCAGAGCCGATAAACAGTTCGAGCCCCTCTCTTTCAGACCGCTCTTGTTGGACAGGCAATACATAATATCTATGCAGTTACTGAAACGAGCATTAGATCTGGCAGCATGGGTGACTCATATGCACTCTCATACACTTATTTCGTAGTAAACTGATCCATTACCAGAGCCGATAAACAGTTCGAGCCCCTCTCTTTCAGACCGCTCTTGTTGGACAGGCAATACATAATATCTATGCAGTTACTGAAACGAGCATTAGATCTGGCAGCATGGGTGACTCATATGCACTCTCATACACTTATTTCGTATTAAACTGATCCAATACCAGAGCCGATAAACAGTTCGAGCCCCTCTCCTTCAGACCCCTCTTGGTGGACAGGCAATACATAATATCTATCACTGCAGTTACTGAAACGAGCATTAGATCTGGCAGCATGGGTGACTCATATGCACTCTCATACACTTATTTCGTATTAAACTGATCCATTACCAGAGCCGATAAACAGTTCGAGCCCCTCTCCTTCAGACCCCTCTTGGTGGACAGGCAATACATAATATCTATCACTGCAGTTACTGAAACGAGCATTAGATCTGGCAGCATGGGCCACTCATATGCACTCTCAAACAGCCCGCCTCGGTAGCGTAGATGGTAGCATGTCTGGCTCACGTTCAAGAGGTCCCGAGTTCGAATCTCGATCAGGGTGAGTTACCTGGATAAGGTTTTCTCCGGGGTTTTCCCTTATCCTTCAAGACGAATGTCGGGTAACTCTAAGCTCTATGGACCCTGGACTCATTTGAGCAACATTTCACCCAATTCATTCACCGTCCGATATAACTTAACGTTGGGGCGGACGTAAATCACACACAAAAAAAATGCACTCTCATACATTCATTTCGCAGTAAATGGATCCACTACCACAGCAGATAAACAGTTTAAGCTCCTTTCCCTCTTCAGGTCCCGATTACTTCCTTTGGTGGGCAGATTAATGTATGCATGTATTTATGTGCATCTTTATGTTTTTGCATGTATTCATGTAAGCATATATGTATGTATGCTTATAATATTTACGAGATATGAGAACAGATGCGTTGTACCGTGATTGAGAGAGAGAGAGGGAGAGAGAGAGTGGGAGAGGGAGAATCTTCAGGAATAACGCAAACCAAGAAGAATAAGACTACGATTTTATAAGTATGTAATTCTAAAGTTTAATGAGTTAGTATTTCTAGTTCATTGCAGTTTGTTGTGTAAGTTGCTTTAACACAGTGGAGCCCAGTTGAATATGCTGGCTGAGAAGGAACTTCAACAAAATGCCACAGGATATTTATAGCCCATTGCGATGGTAATTCAGTAGTCTAAACAATGACGCTACACACGTGGTAGCCTCACTTGGAATAACATTTTTATTAGCATTGGCCATCTACACTCCCGAAACTAGACAGGGGTGGCCACTTGAAGTTTAACAAGGACCACCCAGCATATCCCACTACCTAATTTTTCTTTACAAGTCCTAAAAATTACTTATATGTTTTGTATTTTAATATAATTTTCAAACAATCTGAAGAAGAAGAATTAACAGAGCAAAATAACGTGCTTATCGAGTAATCCTAAAACGTACGTGAGAAACTGAAGGCTTTTTGATGTAGGAAGTATATAGTCTTTTAGTTAATTGATGGAAATTAATCATTTCTCCACACTAGCCGTATGTAGGCTAAGATATTTGATGGATAGAGTCAACATGAAAAATTCAATGCCATGGCCGGGATTTGAACCACGGATCTACTGGTTTCCGTCCAGTCGCTCTTAACCTTTGAGCTACCATGGCCAACGTGCCTTCCTGACATTAAATTCTCCAGTTGACTCGTATATTTCCCCGGTAGACCACTAGGGGCTCTCGCATCCGAGATACACCGTTTGTGGCGACTTACTATTGTAAGTACTTAAGTCCCAGGCTTCATCATTTAACTCTTAATATTTTAGTTAATTGATGGAAATTAATCATTTCTCCACACTAGCCGTATGTAGGCTAAGATATTTGATGGATAGAGTCAACATGAAAAATTCAATGCCATGGCCGGGATTTGAACCACGGATCTACTGGTTTCCGTCCAGTCGCTCTTAACCTTTGAGCTACCATGGCCAACGTGCCTTCCTGACATTAAATTCTCCAGTTGACTCGTATATTTCCCCGGTAGACCACTAGGGGCTCTCGCATCCGAGATACACCGTTTGTGGCGACTTACTATTGTAAGTACTTAAGTCCCAGGCTTCATCATTTAACTCTTAATATTTTAGTTAATTGATGGAAATTAATCATTTCTCCACACTAGCCGTATGTAGGCTAAGATATTTGATGGATAGAGTCAACATGAAAAATTCAATGCCATGGCCGGGATTTGAACCACGGATCTACTGGTTTCCGTCCAGTCGCTCTTAACCTTTGAGCTACCATGGCCAACGTGCCTTCCTGACATTAAATTCTCCAGTTGACTCGTATATTTCCCCGGTAGACCACTAGGGGCTCTCGCATCCGAGATACACCGTTTGTGGCGACTTACTATTGTAAGTACTTAAGTCCCAGGCTTCATCATTTAACTCTTAATATTTTAGTTAATTGATGGAAATTAATCATTTCTCCACACTAGCCGTATGTAGGCTAAGATATTTGATGGATAGAGTCAACATGAAAAATTCAATGCCATGGCCGGGATTTGAACCACGGATCTACTGGTTTCCGTCCAGTCGCTCTTAACCTTTGAGCTACCATGGCCAACGTGCCTTCCTGACATTAAATTCTCCAGTTGACTCGTATATTTCCCCGGTAGACCACTAGGGGCTCTCGCATCCGAGATACACCGTTTGTGGCGACTTACTATTGTAAGTACTTAAGTCCCAGGCTTCATCATTTAACTCTTAATATTTTAGTTAATTGATGGAAATTAATCATTTCTCCACACTAGCCGTATGTAGGCTAAGATATTTGATGGATAGAGTCAACATGAAAAATTCAATGCCATGGCCGGGATTTGAACCACGGATCTACTGGTTTCCGTCCAGTCGCTCTTAACCTTTGAGCTACCATGGCCAACGTGCCTTCCTGACATTAAATTCTCCAGTTGACTCGTATATTTCCCCGGTAGACCACTAGGGGCTCTCGCATCCGAGATACACCGTTTGTGGCGACTTACTATTGTAAGTACTTAAGTCCCAGGCTTCATCATTTAACTCTTAATATTTTAGTTAATTGATGGAAATTAATCATTTCTCCACACTAGCCGTATGTAGGCTAAGATATTTGATGGATAGAGTCAACATGAAAAATTCAATGCCATGGCCGGGATTTGAACCACGGATCTACTGGTTTCCGTCCAGTCGCTCTTAACCTTTGAGCTACCATGGCCAACGTGCCTTCCTGACATTAAATTCTCCAGTTGACTCGTATATTTCCCCGGTAGACCACTAGGGGCTCTCGCATCCGAGATACACCGTTTGTGGCGACTTACTATTGTAAGTACTTAAGTCCCAGGCTTCATCATTTAACTCTTAATATTTTAGTTAATTGATGGAAATTAATCATTTCTCCACACTAGCCGTATGTAGGCTAAGATATTTGATGGATAGAGTCAACATGAAAAATTCAATGCCATGGCCGGGATTTGAACCACGGATCTACTGGTTTCCGTCCAGTCGCTCTTAACCTTTGAGCTACCATGGCCAACGTGCCTTCCTGACATTAAATTCTCCAGTTGACTCGTATATTTCCCCGGTAGACCACTAGGGGCTCTCGCATCCGAGATACACCGTTTGTGGCGACTTACTATTGTAAGTACTTAAGTCCCAGGCTTCATCATTTAACTCTTAATATTTTAGTTAATTGATGGAAATTAATCATTTCTCCACACTAGCCGTATGTAGGCTAAGATATTTGACTCGTATATTTCCCCGGTAGACCACTAGGGGCTCTCGCATCCGAGATACACCGTTTGTGGCGACTTACTATTGTAAGTACTTAAGTCCCAGGCTTCATCATTTAACTCTTAATATTTTAGTTAATTGATGGAAATTAATCATTTCTCCACACTAGCCGTATGTAGGCTAAGATATTTGATGGATAGAGTCAACATGAAAAATTCAATGCCATGGCCGGGATTTGAACCACGGATCTACTGGTTTCCGTCCAGTCGCTCTTAACCTTTGAGCTACCATGGCCAACGTGCCTTCCTGACATTAAATTCTCCAGTTGACTCGTATATTTCCCCGGTAGACCACTAGGGGCTCTCGCATCCGAGATACACCGTTGTGGCTCTCGGATGCGAGAGCCCCTAGTGGTCTACCGGGGAAATATACGAGTCAACTGGAGAATTTAATGTCAGGAAGGCACGTTGGCCATGGTAGCTCAAAGGTTAAGAGCGACTGGACGGAAACCAGTAGATCCGTGGTTCAAATCCCGGCCATGGCATTGAATTTTTCATGTTGACTCTATCCATCAAATATCTTAGCCTACATACGGCTAGTGTGGAGAAATGATTAATTTCCATCAATTAACTAAAATATTAAGAGTTAAATGATGAAGCCTGGGACTTAAGTACTTACAATAGTAAGTCGCCACAAACGGTGTATCTCGGATGCGAGAGCCCCTAGTGGTCTACCGGGGAAATATACGAGTCAACTGGAGAATTTAATGTCAGGAAGGCACGTTGGCCATGGTAGCTCAAAGGTTAAGAGCGACTGGACGGAAACCAGTAGATCCGTGGTTCAAATCCCGGCCATGGCATTGAATTTTTCATGTTGACTCTATCCATCAAATATCTTAGCCTACATACGGCTAGTGTGGAGAAATGATTAATTTCCATCAATTAACTAAAATATTAAGAGTTAAATGATGAAGCCTGGGACTTAAGTACTTACAATAGTAAGTCGCCACAAACGGTGTATCTCGGATGCGAGAGCCCCTAGTGGTCTACCGGGGAAATATACGAGTCAACTGGAGAATTTAATGTCAGGAAGGCACGTTGGCCATGGTAGCTCAAAGGTTAAGAGCGACTGGACGGAAACCAGTAGATCCGTGGTTCAAATCCCGGCCATGGCATTGAATTTTTCATGTTGACTCTATCCATCAAATATCTTAGCCTACATACGGCTAGTGTGGAGAAATGATTAATTTCCATCAATTAACTAAAATATTAAGAGTTAAATGATGAAGCCTGGGACTTAAGTACTTACAATAGTAAGTCGCCACAAACGGTGTATCTCGGATGCGAGAGCCCCTAGTGGTCTACCGGGGAAATATACGAGTCAACTGGAGAATTTAATGTCAGGAAGGCACGTTGGCCATGGTAGCTCAAAGGTTAAGAGCGACTGGACGGAAACCAGTAGATCCGTGGTTCAAATCCCGGCCATGGCATTGAATTTTTCATGTTGACTCTATCCATCAAATATCTTAGCCTACATACGGCTAGTGTGGAGAAATGATTAATTTCCATCAATTAACTAAAATATTAAGAGTTAAATGATGAAGCCTGGGACTTAAGTACTTACAATAGTAAGTCGCCACAAACGGTGTATCTCGGATGCGAGAGCCCCTAGTGGTCTACCGGGGAAATATACGAGTCAACTGGAGAATTTAATGTCAGGAAGGCACGTTGGCCATGGTAGCTCAAAGGTTAAGAGCGACTGGACGGAAACCAGTAGATCCGTGGTTCAAATCCCGGCCATGGCATTGAATTTTTCATGTTGACTCTATCCATCAAATATCTTAGCCTACATACGGCTAGTGTGGAGAAATGATTAATTTCCATCAATTAACTAAAATATTAAGAGTTAAATGATGAAGCCTGGGACTTAAGTACTTACAATAGTAAGTCGCCACAAACGGTGTATCTCGGATGCGAGAGCCCCTAGTGGTCTACCGGGGAAATATACGAGTCAACTGGAGAATTTAATGTCAGGAAGGCACGTTGGCCATGGTAGCTCAAAGGTTAAGAGCGACTGGACGGAAACCAGTAGATCCGTGGTTCAAATCCCGGCCATGGCATTGAATTTTTCATGTTGACTCTATCCATCAAATATCTTAGCCTACATACGGCTAGTGTGGAGAAATGATTAATTTCCATCAATTAACTAAAATATTAAGAGTTAAATGATGAAGCCTGGGACTTAAGTACTTACAATAGTAAGTCGCCACAAACGGTGTATCTCGGATGCGAGAGCCCCTAGTGGTCTACCGGGGAAATATACGAGTCAACTGGAGAATTTAATGTCAGGAAGGCACGTTGGCCATGGTAGCTCAAAGGTTAAGAGCGACTGGACGGAAACCAGTAGATCCGTGGTTCAAATCCCGGCCATGGCATTGAATTTTTCATGTTGACTCTATCCATCAAGTATATAGTCTGTTTTATAATTAGACTGAAACCGTCGACCACATCTTTCATTGGTTGGAGTAGACTTCGTTGTTACTTCAGTTACATCTGTTACCCCAGTAGGAATGTATTACTATTTAACATTACATAATGTACATACGTCAGACTATTTCAATCCTGATGAACACGTCTACGAGGGAAGAGAGACAAAGTTAGCGATAGTGAGACAGATGACTGTTAGCATTTTCAGTGAGGTAAAGAAGGTAATATATGTTGTCTTTTATTTGCATACCTTCCTTGACGCAATCAAAATCATCCGCACTCTCTTCTCTCACATAGTTTACAGCAAGATCCAAATAGTCTTGGCGTACATTACATTCAGATATATATTTATTTTTAGTTTAGTGGAAAGTAAACTTTTTGTTTTTTAATTTGATTTGAAATAAATTTAGTGCTAATGAAATGTGTTGAATTATGAAAGAAAGAAGTGATTAACTGATTTAAAATAAAACTAATAAATTTAATTAATTTAAAATGATATTTATAGAATAATTTAGGCCAGAAGTGATGAGAATTAATAAACTTAATTTATTAAACTGTTATGAAGTTATATATGCTAATAAAGTTAAAGAATTCAGAAATATTACACTCAGACTGAGGTAAATTAGTTTAAAATTGTACACAAAATAAATTAAAGATTGGAATAATTTAATAAACTTATATTTAAATTGTAGTTCCGGATAACAGTGCTCTTAATGTTAAAAAATATGTTTGCAAATTAATTTATTTATAGTTTTAAAAAGGCAGCCGGATACCGATAGTAAGTGTCGGATGCCATTACTTTTATAGGAATTTATGTTTTTCTTTACTGTTCTTTAATATTACCTTGATGTATTTTTCTTAATTAATTCTTTTAATTGTATATTATTATTATTATTATTATTATTATTATTATTATTATTATTATTATTATTATTATTATTATTATTATTATTATTATTATTATTATTATTATTATTATTATTATTATTATTATTATTATTATTATTATTATTATTATTATTATTATTATTATTATTATTATTATTATTATTATTATTATTATTATTATTATTATTATTATTATTATTATTATTATTATTATTATTATTATTATTATTATTATTATTATTATTATTATTATTATTATTATTATTATTATTATTATTATTATTATTATTATTATTATTATTATTATTATTATTATTATTATTATTATTATTATTATTATTATTATTATTATTATTATTATTATTATTGTTATTATTATTAGTAGTAGTAGTAGTATTTGAAAAAATGGCTGTACATTGTTGTATATATTTGTTGACATTTTAGATAATAGATAAATGTGAATATATATATATATATATATATATATATATATATATATATATATATATATATATATATATATATGTGTGTGTGTGTGTGTGTGTGTGTGTGTGTGTGTGTGTGTGTGTGTGTAAATAGATATAGATACTAGATGCCAGGGTAGGATATTCAGATTTAATTTAATTTATTACATTCAGACATCAGAATATGTTTCGTATGGACTAAATGACAGGAGCTGGATTGCTTTACTTCTGTGATAAACTTACGTAGTTGGGAAGTTGGCTAATTATAAAATTGAGTATACCTTATGAGGCATCTGCAGATATGTTGCACTCTAGAGCAAGGGCGTCATTTATGGCAGGTAGAGGGTTAATTTCTCTCTTAAGTAATAGATACAGAAACTAGGATACTTACCCAATATTATTTCTGTACCAAAAGAAAAATTCGGAAATTTAGGAAAGAAAGCAAAGAACTGTAAAGGTAAATGTATCACTTGAAAATTCGGGGAAAAGCTTAAGGCAACTCCAAGGAACAATTGAAATGGCGCTCCTGCTCTGGAGCCAAATATGGTCCCACAATCAAAATTCAAATTGTTTTGTTATGTAATTTCGAAATTTAAAACCTTGTTTTTATGTTAGACATAACTCAAAAATGACTATAGAACAAAGAGATTATACTTAGTTATAATTTTGGTTTTATGGAATGCGTATCGAAAAGGTCCTATCACGTGGGTAAACGTTTTATAGTGAGGAATATTTTGAATGTAGGAAAGTACTCAATGCAATGTTTTAAAAATCTTAGCACAATCGCCATAGAATTATGAAATATGTTCTGAAATTACGGTCTTCAGCACATTTGGACACAACCGAACTCTTTTTCTTTCCTTCTCTGTTCCTATGATTAAAAGCAACCGTGTGTGTGTGTGTGTGTGTGTGTGTGTGTGTGTGTGTGATTGTGTGTGTGTGTGTGTGTGTGTGTGTGTGTGTGTGTGTGTGTGTGTGTGTGTGTGTGTGTTTTATGGGTGAATAGCACAGCCCAAAAACGACATTTCGGCTAAATACCAAAGTTTTAATTATCTTCCTAGGACTCTACACGAACCTTTGCAAGAAAATTTCCCGTCTCATGTTATCCTTCGGATGGAACACTTTTCGAAAATTTTGTTTTTCTCAAAAATGGCTCTAACGATTTTCATTAAAATTCCGCATCTTTAAGATATTTTCATGAAATTATATCTTGATTTTTTCAGATGTGTCATCAGAAGTCCTTCTCATTCGCATAACTTGAATAACTAATAAACTAAGAGAGACAAAATCTTACTACACAAAAATGTAGATCTCTTGAAAGCACACTATTTATGTGAAATACATATATTTTTGTTTTGTGGAGTGAACCATTGCCATGATATTTCTTATTACTTGTTTGGATTTCCCAAATGGAAAGACGTTGTTTGCTTTTTATGTTTCTGAACGTGCAAAGAAAATAGAGTGTCAAGACATCACATTGACAGATTCTTAAAAGATTTGACTATCGCTTAAGCAAACTATCTTCTCTTTCCACACTGTGGAATCTACAAGAAAATGTATAATAAAACCTCTTCTGCTAACGTCTATATCCATTGATATCAAGTAGATAGAATAAGTTTTTTAAAAGTAGTTTTATAAAATTATAAGGGTAAGTAGAGAAGGTCATCAGAATTTTATATAATATATATTTTGCCCAAACTTATGTGCTAAAAGTTTTTAGAAAGAAGCACTGCATATTTTGAAAGTTACCTAAGCTACACCAATTAAATATTTTGTATGTTTTATTTTGTTTACATAGTATATGAATGCACTTTGGATCTCGTAAATTTCTGCTGCGTTTTTTTATCAACATGACTTTACTATGAATCTACTTGCTTTATCTTTCTGTAATTTATACAGATATAAGGTTCCTGTTTACAGAAATGCTTCAGAGTAATTTATAACTACCCTTCAAGTGATAAAATATTGCTTGAGTTAATGAAATACACACTGGGTCAAAACTTTTGTCAGAACAAAATATTTCTGAAGAAACAATGAAGACTGAAATAAAAATTTTAGTATTGTCCGAATAAAGATCACGTGAAAATGTAATATTAATAAACTTTGAAAGCAGTAGTAATTTTAGCATTAAAATTGGAGAACTGTAAAATTATGCACACACTAAAAATATGGGAGTTTTAAATTATTTGACGACTTCATGCATTATTGAAAATGTACGGTCCCTTCAGAAAATTAAGTTCTATTTATATCTTCAATTTTCAAAGGATAATGAGAATTTAGAAAGTGAATTTAGTTGCTATTAAATTTATAATAATATGCTGCAAGCTAATTATTTTATTTTTAGAGCTATTTTAAAGTCCAGTGCGCTTCTGAGACATAAAACGCGGTTATCCATGCATCTAACATTATGTATGAACATGATTTCTCACAATAATACTATAAATAATTAATAAAGAATGCTGCAGGTTCAGTAAAGTGTCACACCATGTTCTTTGAAGTCCAGACCAGGTATAGGAACTAATACTCTCAAATATCAAATTTAGCAGGTGTTATATCCATTAGTATGGTTTCTGTAAGCTCATATTGACACTCTCACAAGTCCTTGAATATTCCACATTCCAAATGCCTCATTTTTTTGTAATTTACGTCCTCCAACGTTTAAGTCATATCTGACGATGAATGAAAATGGTGAAATGATGCTGAAATGAGTCCGGGGTCCATGGAGCTTAGAGCTACCCGACATTCGTCTTTAAGGATAAGGGAAAACCACGGAAAAAAAACCTTATCCAGGTAACTCACTCTGACCGAGATTCGAACTCGGGACCTCTTGAACGGGAGGCAGACACGCTAATATCTACGGTACCGAGGCGGGCTAAATTGCTCAATGGTCACTCCAAGCACAGTGCCAATTTTTATTTTTATTTTTTTTTTATTTTTTAAAGAACTTCAGTTTAGTGCCGAACAACCGGTGGGTTGTGTAGCTTTGATAACCAGCAAATCTCGTGGGTTTATTACTTTAGAATTCAAAACAGTAGTAGTTTCACATCGGTCTAAACTGTAATACTGCTAAAAAAGTAAACCAGTTATGGCTTACAGCACAGCTGAAAACTGCCACATGCATTTGATATTAAGAGAGATTGCCGATCATGCTGTCACTAGATTCTACTCCGTATGGGGCGTTATATACAACGTCGCCATGTTTTCGGGTGATTAGATCAGCGGTTGTATTACGCTGTATTTGAAGGTATTTATAAGTCGCACACAACGCACTGATATTTTTTGACATTTAACTGCAATTATTAAGTGCTGTGGCTCAGAATAACTATTATCTATTTTGACCTGTGGGTGTCATTGCCTCTTTCCTATAACTAAACCTGCATTCGATTTTCATTGCTGCAATGTCCTCCAAACTTCCCATCTTCGAAGCCTGCACTTAGTGCTGACGTTTTATTTTAAAATGTGAACATGATTACATAAATTATGCGTTCACTAAAACTGACACCCATTCTGCTATTCTAAACCAAATATCCTAGGTTTTGCTTGTTTGCTTTAGAATTCGTCTCTTAAAAGAACACTTCGAAATAAGATTTGTCAACAGTATGGCTTTAATTATTGTTGAAATAGAAATTTAATTTAAAACTAATACGAGTGAGACAATAGCCAGATAACTGAAAAAAGCACATCATCTGCTGTACATTGCTTTGAAATGCAGGGTCAGAATTGAAAAATTTAATGCAATAGCCGTTGAAAAGGATAGCCGAGATTATAGAAATGTTTTCAAAGGGAGTCATTCAGAAAGTTGTATTTAAGTGGTATACTTGGCTTAGGCGTCATGAGTTACCTACTGCCAACAATGACAGTAGTACTTTCCCTCTTTATGTTTCAAAATAAGCCACAGTCAATGTTAATGTACTATGCAATATTAAAGAATGGGAAGGGATATAAGGACTTCCATGCAAAGTAAACTTGGGGTCACTTAGACAAGACCACGCACAATCTGTATACCAATGACTACGTAATGTGTTAATTTCTAGTATTTCATTAATCCCACATACCAATTTTCAAGTAGATGAAACATACAGTTGAAAATATATTCGTTTATTATTGGTCCTCAAACTAAGCCTCTAAAAGATGCATAACAGGCGCTATTATTTAAGGGAGTTGAATTATTAAATCCATTACGTTGGAGTAGTTACATTACTAAAATTTTCAAAATAATAGTTTATGTATGTATACCGTTGCTTAAGAAACACTTAAGTAATACTTTGATTTATAGCTTTATAATTACACCTCAGTATGATTATTCAGCTTTCATGATTACATAGCATGATCATAACATGCCTAAAGCATAAACAGCATATACAATTAAAATGAAGTAGATATTGGTGTCATGTTACGAATCTCATTAGCCGCTTTCGTTATAAAAGGATGATCAGCGTGACAAAAGTTTCAACGCTATTGTATGAATGGACACCTATATCTTAAATAAATAATCACTTAACTGTTTTGTATACATGAGAGGAATGCCTGAATATGCCATGTTCTTTATACAATCCAAAAAGTGAGAGTATAGAACTACTTTTACTGTGTTATTCTTAGATTTTCAATTACTTTGTACAGGCACAATTAATTTACATTTGACATAACATGACAGCAACTTGAATTCTGAGAGTTATATACAGTCATATAGACAAATTTCCTTAAAGAACATGAACAAATTAATTAATTTTTTGTGTCTGCAAGTGTTAATAACATATTATTTGAAATATTGTGCCTTTTTCTGGCATAGCTGTATTTTGTGCACTGAAATACAATATGTTTGATTGTAAGAGGGCCTTTGAGAGCTCGCAGAATGTAGAAATTTGTTTTAATGATCTCAGTGGCTCTGGGAGAATTGACAACACTGGAGCAACTGGATGATATCGAATTAATAGAAGGTTATTTCCAGCAAGATGGGGCAACGTGCCATACATCTAATGACACCATGGAGCTTGTTACCAGTTTCCTTGATAATCGAATAATCTCAAAAGGTCTGTGGCCCCCAATCCCCTGACCTAACCTCACCGGATTGTTTCTTGTGGGGTTATCTAAAATATACAGTGTAAAAGAACAGGCGACGGATAATCGATGTTCTCAAGGAATCTATTCGAACCAAAATAAGTAACATTGACGACGATACTCTCCGTAAAACTTCAGAAAATATGGTGAGACGAGTGCAAACATGTATAGATGCTGGTGGAGGACACTTCCAACATTTTCTCTGAGATGTAAATAGTGTAATGTAATTTCCCAATTGTGTATTATATTCTCCGAAAGTTGCACATGTGTTCTATTATTAGTTCAAATGTTATGGCCTATTGAAATGGTTCAGGTTAATATGGATCGCGCAATACTAATGAGAGCTTTTGGCAATGGTTTTCATATTAATCAAGAAGAGCAAAGATCCATTTATATGTGGCATACAGAATTCCAAAAAGCTTTTGGGACTTTCCTCGATTTTTAAACAGATAATAGAGAAAACACTCCTATGTATGCTATAAAGTCCCCATAAACATCACAATATTAAGAGTTTTCTTAAATTGTTTTATATAACCAAAGATCAGAAACTATTCCCTTATAAATGTTAGCATGAATCTCCAAAACATTGCAGTATAGATTTAGGGCTTTTTGAATGTTCTTTGTGTAATGTGATCAATGAACGGAAAGAATTGCGTTATTGTATAGTGTGGGATATACACAATTAAATTAGCTGAACAATGAATTTTCATTTAGAGCGAACGATTGCCATACTGAATCGTGCCATTGAGGCATTGAAACAAAAGCAAACACATAGTACGTATAACAATCCTCAGTCCTTCTGTGTTCATTTTCATTTATTTTGTGTTTATTCCATATCTTTTAAATAAACATTTATTTTTGCGCTTACTCATGATAAATACTCGACATAATAGTTTTTCATTGGTAATGCAACGGAAATGTGCATTGTGTAGTCTGAGAAAATTGTCAAATGTTTGTATTTATAAAATTATCACATTAGCCATTATAGTTTAAACCCTTTGCGTGTGTTCACGAGGAACAACCACTTAACATTTCTAGACTGCCGATAAAGTTTGGCAAAAATTAAAACGAGCAATAATGAAAATTTTCAAATAGAGATTTTAACAAAGCTTTGTATCCTCCGTAATTACTTAACGTTACAGAGCGTAGCTTTTTTGTTGTAAAAAACAGGTTTGTGCTTCGTATGAGTTTAAAAAATGATTATTACAGGCTAATGAGGCTTGAAGTCATCTTTTGTGTATCTTAATGGCTTCCAAATTCATATATATCAGGTGAGTCAGCTGCCCCTATTTATTCTTAGCTATGCAGCCCGCAGTTTAAAGTCTAATTTGAAAACATGACTCTTTTAGTACAAAAGCTGTTATTGAAGCCCTGCTCTTATATTCGATACTATATGACCCAGCATTAATACTTTCATGCCCGATTTCACCAACAGATGTTAAGACTTAACACGAGTTTAGCAATAGTTAAAACAAAAATTGCATTTCACCAACAATTGTTAGCGTATCACTCGTGTTAAATCTCTTGTTAAACTAACACGCCAAATTTCCGATGTTAAGTCCTTAACAATTGTAAATAGTCAAGATGGCGAGCATAAACTCAGCTGTTGTCGATTTGCTATATTTAAGATCGTCTAAATGGCATTCGCAATAGAGTACGGCCTATGAGGAGAAATGATTTTGAGGAGTTATCCGAAGAAAAATTTTTACGGAGGTATAGACTGTCGAAACATGTTGCTATGAAGGTTACTGCGGAAGTGCAAGAGAGGTTAGAACATGCATCGAAAGGAATATGGCGATCTCGCCTTTGCTTCAAGTATTAATAACCTTGCTTTTTTATTATTCACTGAATTATGTGGATAATACATTATCCACCTCCCGTCTTGAAACATTCAAGTAACTTGTCCTTCTTCGCTCCTCGTTTTAAATTTACGTAATACTGAGTTAGAACATGCATCGAAAGGAATATGCCGATCTCGCCTTTGCATCAAGTATTAATAACTTTGCGATTTTATAATTCACTGTGGATAACACACTGTCCACCTTCCGTCTTGAAACGTGCAAGTCACTCGTCACTTGTACTTCTTCGCACCTCGTTTCGAATTTACGTAATACGTTTCGTTTGCAATAATGACACATGCATTTAAATTAAGTTTGTTTCCAATTTTTCCCCGTGTGACATCTTTCTCTTTTACATTCACCGCATCCGTCCTATTTTCCACGATATCGTTATACTTCGTCACCAATTCAATTAACAATCATTTCTCTATTTATGAGAAATTTGTTTCATGGCTTTTGTTTATGATTTTGTTTATCCACCATTTTTTTTAGCTGTGTGCAGACTTTGGTGCAGACGAAAATGAAAACAAAAGTGCATCGTAGTACGTGCAGAAAATAATACGACTCATCCACAGCCTTCTATAACTGTAATATTTACAATTTTCTTGGCGTTAGCACGTGCTTGTTAACATTTTCAGAAAACAGGTTGGTGAAATGCAAGAAATTGTTAGCGCTATTACAATTGTTACGTTACATTTGTTAATGTCGATTTTAACATCTGTTGGTGAAATCGGGCCTCAGTCCTGAATGTGGACCAAGAAGCTGCGAAAAGCTTACATAAACGACGGTTTTTCATGCATATAATGTTAGCAAGGTGAGCAACGAATGTTTTCCAAGAGAGCGACATAGAACACGTGGTAGCTGGTCCAGTGGGTTAGCTACTGGAATATAGTGATGTAAAGGCTAGGTTCGAAACGACGTCACATTGCATATTGTTTGTTTTTTCTTTCTTCTAGTCTTTGTATTTTAGTTAACCTTTTTTATTGTTCCTACTGGTTCTCTTGTGAGCCAAAGGTGCAAGAATTACAATCCTAAATTAGGGATCTACAGGGATTAGTTCCCCATATAAGTTGCGCCAAGCTGACCTTACAGGCAGGTAGGAAAGGCTCTTGCCCTTCAAAGGGAAACTACGGGCTATCCTTATCTTTAACTAGGGATCATGTTTAACTTTGTGACCCTTATAATCTGTACCACATCCGGTGTTGTGAACCATGTTACGTAGTAGGCTTTCATTTTTGTAAGAGCATGTCGACGACATTAAATCTAATAGTGTTTGATAGTAGAGTCAACATGAAAAATTCAATTTCATGACCGGGATTTGAACCACGGATCTCCTGGTTTCCGTCCAGTCGCTCTAACCCATTGAGCTACTATGGCCAACTTACCGTCACGACATTAAATTCTCCATTTGACCCGTATATTTTCCCGGTAAACCACTAGAAGCTCTCGCATTCGAGTTACACCGTTTGTGGCGACTTACTATCGTAAGTATTTGAGTCCCAGGCTTTATCATTTAACTCTTATTATTTTAGTTAATTGATGGAAATTAATAATTAATTATGTCGTGACGGCAAGTTGGCCATGGTAGCTCAATGGGTTAGAGCGACTAGGCGGAAACCAGGACATCCGTGGTTAAAATCCCGGCCATGGCATTGCATTTTTCATGTTGACTCTATCTAAAACCTTAGCCTATACACGGCTAGTGTGGAGAAATGATTAATTTCCATCAGTTAAG